>JAODAL010079373.1:0-12599 GCA_025379985.1 Phyllomedusa bahiana | reverse complement strand
CTCGAAAAGAATTTTTCGCTGACTGTTTGCACAGAGGCTGAGCGCACATCCTACTGCTTTGAGATACTGACACACACTGATCATTAACAGAAGGGCTTTCTAATGTAAAACGAGTCATGTTTTTTTCCAGCCAATCGAAACCCAAATACACATCCCAGTCATGACGTCGCACACACATCTCACCCTCTCTATTCTGTAAGCTGATTTGCTGGCCGCCAAAATTAACAGGAAGCGCCGAAAATGGCGCGATATTAATAGATTATGCACAGATTTTAACCTAAATTATCGCGTGATCTAAAAAAAACCCGATCAACGTAAATACTGTGCAGATTTCAACTTTGTCGATAATAATCGCTCAACACTAATGTTAATGATAAATATGCAAACATAATATACACACAACGGTTGCTCATATGAATCCTGACCATTGAATATCTTTTCTCTTTCTGATCTGGAAAAATATAACTCATTAATAATTCTCTTTCATATGCTTAAGCTATGCTTTATGAAGCCAGAATATTTAGCTCTTATAGGGGTTTTTCCATCTGACTGTTTCACAGAGCATGCTGTTCAAAGTCAGCTTCAGGCTCATACTTTCTGGTTAGCCTGTGTGTGGTTCTACAGCAGTGACTAACATTTCAGCTCTGCTATTCTTAGCTAAGCCTGTTAGAAGGAAATTGCTGATGATGGGCTTTTAACAGCAGTGCACAAGGCTACAGAGCCTTAAAGTTTAAAGGTTGAAGTTTGTCAGTAAGAAAGATAATCAAACTTCTATGCAGCTGATAAGACACAGCAAGGAGTGACATCAGCATCCCGGTCAAGGCTGGCAACTAGAGATGAGCGAATTTCTCAAAAATTATTTTAGTCAGATTCGCTGAATGTTTCGCAAAAAATCATTTCGTCCTTAATTTATTCACATTAAAAAACAGCTATTTCCTGGCTGTATGGTGTTTTAGTATGACACGCAGATGACAGACTCCGCTCTTAGAACTGCTTCACACTTCATTTCTCTGGGCAGTTATGGGGGCAAAACGGACCAAATAACTGAAGTGGGAACGCAGGCTGACAAGGTAATGTCAGCGCCAGCTGGAAAGAACCAAGCTGAGGGCCAAGATCCTACTATAGCATCAAAGAACGCAATAGTATGGAGCAGACACAGGTCGCAGCACAGTAAGGGGACGTCACAGCAGAGATCACTCAGCGAGGCCAGAGCTACTGGTGTCATCTATCGGCCGTGTGTTGACCACCAAGCCAACAGTTCTTGAATGGTTGACTAGATCATCCACTTTCTCCCAGATGATATCTGACAACCCCGGCCAAGAGTAGGTGGGTTTGTCAGACACAACCCTTAGCTGGCATTTGCCTGGAGCAGGTCAGGAGCCCTCACCTGTCCTCAACCCGCCTCTGTCCCGTTCGGTTCTCACAGCCAGAGAACTGCTATGTGCTGTGGACTTTGCGCCACTATACAGCGAAGACGAACTATTTGAGGACAGTGGGCATGAAAGAGGTGGGGCAGACCTCCGCTGCTTCTTGCAGGAGGCGGGCAAGTAGTGATGACAAGAGTGGCAAGGGGGGGTATGTTGCGAGCGGCCAGGCTTTGTACAACGAGACTGTTTAGGAGGACAGCAGTGACAGGCAAACACTAATCGATGTAGTCAATCGCACTTGGAAGCTGGGTGAAGCAAGGGCTTCATCATCATTGTCGGGAAAAGAGGGAGGCAGCTTGCGTGTCAGGCAGTGGTGCAGCTGGCAAGTCGGGAGCCAAACGGCCACGGGGTAGAGCACCTGCTTCGCAGGTCCCAGGAAGTTGCGACGCAGGGGCTAACTGAGGTAGCGGCGGTAGCAGTCAGTCAGTGCGGAGCATTTGTGGTAAAATCACCTACTCGGCTTTGTGGCAGTTTTTTCCAAGACAGCGGAGGAGGTGAACATGAGTATATGTAGAATCTGTGGGCAGACAGTGAAGCGTGACCAGTGACCTAACATTGGCACTACGGCCCTGCATCCACATATGCAGCGTCACCATCCAGTGGCCTAGGAGAAACGTGTCTCAGATGTGGTGGTCCATCCTGCCGCAGCAGCAGGACCCAATGGCACACATCCCATTTCAGGCAGTCAAGGCTCCACCACCTCTGCCGACGTGAGTTGTCTGTCTTTCCCATCATCTACCAGTCCAGATGCTCCTGCTCTTTGCCATTTATGGCGCCAGCAGTCATTCAGCAGTCTTTCACTGAGACGATTTCCAAGAGACAGCAGTATGGGTCTAGCCATCCTAAGGTGCAGAAGCTGACCGTGCTCTTGTCCAAGTCGGTGGTACTGCAGTCCCTCCCTTTACAGGTGGTGGACTCTCCATCATTCAGAGAACTGTTGGCTTGTGCCGAGCCGAGGTGGAGTCCCAAGCTGTCATTTCCCTTAGAAAAAGACAGTACCAGCCCTGCACAAATATGTAGAAGAGAAGGTGGGCCAGTCCTTGAGCCTGTTGGTGTCAAAGTGCATGGACATGTGGAGCTGTAACTACAGTCAGGAACAGTACATGTCCTTTATGGCCCACTGATTGAATGTGCTTCCTGCTCAGCCACACTAGCAACTTGGACAGGAGATGCTGCTTTCCCCTCCACGTTGTCAAATAGCTGATCCTGCGCCAATGTCTGCCTCCTCCTCCTCCACCACCTCAGCCTCCACTGCATCAACAAGTCTTAGTGCTCCTCCAGTATACCACATATGCAGGGCATGGCAGTCATTCTATTGCTTCATGTCCTGGAACAGATGCTGCAAAATCTGTCTGTTCAGGGGACTGGAGACGTGGCGACTACACCTCACGGCCACATGAGTCCGGTGGGGGCAATGGGCAGCCAGTGAAGGGATTGGCAGAGGGGAGAGGCAGAGGAAAAATGAGGAGAGTGTTGCATCAGACTGGCAGCCGAGTTAAGGATGGATTGAAGGGGAGTGAGGGTGCTAGATGAGAGGCCACAGAGAAGGATGCTGCAATAGTGTAGGCATGAGATAATGAGAGCATGGACAAGCATTTTTGTGCTTTCAAAGTGAAGGAATGAGCGGATTCGGGAGATATTTTTCAGGTGGAGGCAAGAGTAAGGGTTTGGATGTGCAGTTTGAAAGGCCAGATTGGAGTCAAAGGTTATCCCAAGGCAATGGACTTGTGGAGCAAGGCGAGAGCGTGCAGCCGTTGATAGTGATAGAGAGAACTAACTGCACCCTCATCCATCCTCTCGCAGGTCTGACCGGGGGGTTTCTCAGCACTCACGTACCAATGCCATGGCTGCTGTGAAAGGGTGGGTTTGTAGGAGCAGTGCCAGCTCCATCAGCAACAACCTGAGTCTGGTCATTGATGTCTGTTGAAATGAGTGATTTTTCTACTCAGGTGACAGGAGAGGAGGAACAGGAGCAGCCGGAGGAGGTAGAGGGAGATGAAGAAGACAAGGCAGATCACCCAGACACACCATGTCAGTATACAGTCACTTGCGCAGATGGCCCGCTACATGCTGATTTGCCTGGGTAGTGACAGCTGAATAGTCACCTTCCGGCAGAGGGATGACTTCTGACTCTCCATCATCTTGGACCCTCGCTACTGGTCCAAAGTGGAGGCCTTTTTTTCACCTGCCGAGACGTAGGACAAACTCAAGTACTATAGAGACATCCTATGTAGTCAGTTGGCGACTGCCTATCTGTGCCATCGTCCATCGTCTAGCAGGTCTGACCGGAGGGTTCCTCAGCGATCACGTATCACTGCCATAGCTGTTGTGTGGTGGTGGGGGGTAGGAGCAGTACCAGCTCCATCAACAGCAACCTGAGTCTGGAGTTGTTGATGAGAAGCTTTCTTCAATCCTGTAGTGAGGAAGGTACCCACCAGCAGCAGCAGCAGCAGCACCTGGAGCAGACCCTGAACACTGGACTCTTCTTGCTACCTGCCTCAGCTACTATTTTGATGCTGCCACCCGCCTGATTCCACACATCTGCTGCCAGCTGCTCTTTCTTCCACCCAACATCTTTACCAGGGACTGGTATTGCCACCCACCTCCCCATTCTTCACTGAGCCATTATGTAGCCTTCTGATGCTGCTGCCACCTCACCACTCAGGTCTCCTCATGCTGCTGCTGATGTCCCTTCCAGACTATGTCACCGTGTCACTCTCTGGCTTGATGTTGTTGTTGCCGCCATCTCCTCATTATGTCACCTAGCTGACACCACCTCATAATTATGCCATTATGCCACTCTCCGGCCGGATGCTACTGCTGCTGCTGTTGCTGCCGCCACCTTCACACTGTGTAACTGGGCCAATCTGTGGCTTACTCATGCTGCTGCCACCTCCACAATCTGTCATTGTGCCACTCTGTGGCCTACTCATGCTGCTGCCAACTGACCACTTTCTCCTTCGACCACCCTGTGGTTTCCTAATGCTGTTTCCACCCTCCACCACTGAATGACGATTCCACTATGTTTGATTTTCCCCTTCTTTTAATCTGTCAGAAGGAATGAAAAGGACAAACACAACCAATTGTATCTTCAGAGAAGCCGTAAGGCCAGTATGACATGGTCCTTTGTTTGCTTCAGGATTGTCTGGTGTTTAGGCAGCCAAAAGCAGGAGTGGATACAAACCACAGAAGATATGCAAATATTCCATTTACATATTAATTTTTGGATCAATTCCTGCTTCTTTTTGGCTTTAGCAATGACGGATTATTGACCAATTGAAAGAGGACACTGAAGGACGAAAGGAAGGGCAAAATGATTAATGACGTCAATGCAAAATTACTGATGATACCCTATGCACTCTTTTGAAGGGGCTCTACATATATCAGCGTTTAACAGAATCACCACAATAAGTGAAATTTCAGATGTGTGTAGGGCATAAATACACAAACATTGGATTTGACACAGAATTCCCCACAAAAAGTGGATAAATTAACTCTTGGCCAAAGATTAAAAAACTCCCACAGACTGAAGTTGATGGATTTCAGGCGTGTATGGGGCAGAAATACAAACACTGGATTTGATACATAATTCCCCACAAAGAGTGGATAAATTAACTCTTGGTCACAGAATGAAATACCCTACAGAATGAACGTGATGGATTTCAGGCATGTATGGGGCAGAAATATACACCCTGGATTTGACTCAGAATACCCCACAAACAGAGGATAAATGAACTCTTGGCCACAGATCAAAATACCCTACAGAATGAACATGATGGATTTCAGGCGTGTATTGGGCAGAAATACATACCCTGGATTTGACTCAGAATACCCCACAAACAGAGGATAAATTAACTCTTGGCCACAGATCAAAATACCCTACAGAATGAACATGATGGATTTCAGGCGTGTATTGGGCAGAAATACATACCCTGGATTTGACTCAGAATACCCCACAAACAGAGGATAAATTATCTCTTGGGCACAGATTGCAATATCCCAAAATAAAAAACGCTGGTTCAGGAATAGGTGTGTATGTGACGCACATTTGTGAAGCTCTTTCACCCCAGTAGCTCAAAAATCGGAAGTATTTTGCACAGAGTGCAATGTAGTGCTGCTACAGCCAGATGCTTCTGCATAGACATAGTGAGAAGTAGACATAGTGAGAAGTGGCAGAGTTTAAGATTGCTGCCGTATTTATAGGGCTGTGATGTCACAGAATCTGGCTGGCTGCCGATTGGCTGCATGCCTGCATATGTCATTGAGAGTGTTCCTTTCTTCCTCCCATAATTCTCTGTCCGATGTCACACCATTTTAGCTTCATTACCGCGAATCGCCGTGAACTTCGGCTTCGTTCAGAAGCAAATTTTCCCTGAAAATCTAAACTAATTTGACTTCGTTAGAATCGATTCACTCATCCCTACTGGCAACCATAGAGCATAGAGAGAGATACAATATTTGAAAACTAGAAAAAATTGTGTACTGAAGCAGGAGTTATAAACGGCTCTAACTGGTAGAAGTTGTCATTTATCTTTGCCTATATATCTGCATGTCAAAAATACAGAATCTAAACACCTAATAGAAAAATGGGACATGTACAACGGAGTTACAACCAAATCTATGAATTTTTTTTTATGAGATATGCAAGAATCAAACCCATGGCTATATGAAAAATGGGCTTCAATCTGGGTTACATTGCTGATCTTTAAATAACTAATTAGAAATCATATCCAACAGTAGGCACATATTACTAATAATGCAATGTAAGCAATAGTCCATAAATATAAACAGATAGTAAATAAGCATATCACCAATATAAGTTTATAGCCATGGAAATTAGGAAATCCCCACATGTATTGCCACACTCCAAACTCCTTATGTATTAGAACCAATTATTCATTTTGCCAGCATGTTGTTTCTTAAGTTCCCTACAGGTACTGAGATTTGTTTTTCAACATGTTTTTAAATGTTTTTAAGATGGGTTTGGTTTTTAAATATACTAGTGCATCTAAAAAAATTAGAATCTCATTGAAAATTAAAGGGCTTTTTAGTTTTATTTGTTATATGGCTCACAAATGTATTATATTAACCCCCTTTCCGCCGGGGGCCCGTTTTGGCCTCTTGACAGTGCCCCATTTTTGAATCTGGCATGGTTTTTTTTTATGTGTGAATAACTATTTAGGAAGTTTATTAACCTTTTTTTTTTCTCAAGGAATTAAAGCAAAGTGGAAGTGAAATTTTTTTTAAAAATTTCACTTTTTTTTGCGATTTTCAAATTTTTTTTATACTTTTTTCACAAGAATACGGTAAATTTTTGTCAGGGGATATGAATTTAGATTCCCAAGATTCTGCCGTTTTCGAGAATCCCATATGTGGCCCTAGTGCATTATTTGGTCAACCCCGCCAAGAATAGGAGGCGCCTACTGGACTCTGGGGTCCATTTATTACCATTTTATTTAGGGGGCCCTTTCAGGTTTGCGGACACCCTAAGGTGAAAACTTTAAATTTAACCCCTTAAAAATCCCCATATTTGGGAAATACATGTGGCCCTATGCATATTTGGTCAACCCCAAGCCCCAGAATAGGGGGAGGGGCTACTGGACTCTGGGGTCCATTTTTATTACCATTTTTTTTAGGGGGGCCATTTCAGGTTTGCGGAACCCTAAGGTGCTAAAATTTAAATTTTAACCCTCTAAAAATCCCCCCTTGGGGAAACTACCCCTTTTAAAGGGGGAATTATATCGGGGGTTTTTGAAAGGGGGGATATGGGACCCCACAGGTGTGTAAAAAATTTTTATTTCTAGCGTTAGACTGTGAAAATGAAAAAAATATTTTTTTTCCAATAATCGAAATTTTTTAGCTAAAAAGGTTTTAAATTTTTGCAAGGTTTCCTGAAAAAAAAAAGCATCCTAAAACCTTTTTTAACGCATATTTCTTTTAAAAAAGTTTTTTTTGGGAATCCCCTACATGGGGGTTTTAAAACTGCTGTTTGGGCGCATGGCAGGGCGTATAAGGGAGGGCGTATAAGTGTTTTTGGTTTTTTTGGAATGGATTTTTGGGTTTGGGGGCCTTTGTCGCATTTCAAACCCCCCAAATTTACCGAACAGGTAAAACCCTTCCCAAAAGTCACCCCTTTTTGGATTCAGCACCCCTAAATAGTTCTCTTTAGGGGAAATATTGTACTTTTTTGGGTCCTCCGGTTTTCCCAAAATTTTTTTTTTTTTTGCATTGGGCTTGAAAAGGGGGGAAACGAAAATCCCGCCATTGTTTTTTGGGCTTCAATTTTAAGGTTTTGCCGGGGCAGTTTTAAAATGAAAAGGATATATTTACTTTTGGGGGGGGGTTTAAAATTGCAATGATTAGTTTTATATGGGTTTTTTTTTTTATTACTTTTACAAAAATAAAATTAAAAGGTTTTATAAAAAATTGGGTTTTTTATTTTGCCCTTTTTCTGTTTAGCCAAAAACATTTTCTTTTTTTCTGTTTGGAGCGGTTTTATGGGCTTGTTTTTTGTGGGATGAGTTTTTTTTTTTTTATTGTACCATTATGGGGGGCATTTGTGCTTTAAACACTTTTTTTTAAAGGGTTTTTGTGGGGCCCATTTTGAAAAAAATTCCCAGCTTTCCCTTTGGTAGTTTTTTATTTTTTTTTTTTTAAACCCACGGTCACCGTGCATTTAAAAATGACTTACTATTTATTTTCAGCAGGTCGTTTGCGTTTTACCAGCGTACCCAATTTGTAAAATTTTTTATGTTTTTACGCTTTTATAAAATTTAAAAAACACTTTTATTCAAAAAGGAAAACAACGTTTTTGCATCGCCATTTCTGGGCCATAACTTTTTTATTTTTCTTTTTTACGGAGCTGGTGGGGGTTTGTTTTTTGTGAAAAAAAAGTTGACGTTTTTTTTGGTTATAATTTTTGGGGGGAAAAAGCCCTTTTTGTCATTTTTAAAAATCCATTTTTTGGGG
Organism: Phyllomedusa bahiana; assembly: GCA_025379985.1. Classification (NCBI taxonomy): domain Eukaryota; kingdom Metazoa; phylum Chordata; class Amphibia; order Anura; family Hylidae; genus Phyllomedusa; species Phyllomedusa bahiana. The sequence continues at coordinate 4,203 of JAODAL010079373.1, read as the reverse complement.
GCAGGGTGAAAAAAATTTATGCAATCATGTAGTGTTTTTTATTTTTTTTTTAACAGCGCTCCCCTCAGAAATCCATAAACAGTTAGTTTTTAACTCTTTTGGGTCGAAAAAATTTACGGCGTTTCATTTTTTTTTATTTTTTTTAAAAATTTTTATATTAATTTTTTTAAAAAAAAAAAAAAAAAGTTTTTTTAAATTGTGGTTAAATAATATTTATGCTTGCTGTTTATTGAGGCCTTAATTTTTAATTTTTTGTATACAGAGACTTTTAAAGGGGATTTTTTTTTTTTTTGGGTTTGCCCTGAAGTTTTTTTGGGTTTACAATTTTTGGCTTTTATTTTGGTTTTTGATCGTTTTTTTCCATTTTTTTTGGGGGGTGTTTTTTGGAATGTACAAAAACAAAAATTCCCGGGGAGGGTTTTTTTTTTTTGAAGGCGTTCCCGTAAGGGGGTTTTCCCTGTAAAGTTTTATGGGGTTTGGGTGTTAATGCCCGGCTTTAAAACCCAAATATGGGGTTACTTTGTTTTTTTTGATCTTTTTTGGGGCGATTGGCGTTTGAAAAGGGGAAAAAAAAAAAGGGCGGTGTAGGGGTTTTTTTTTTTTTTTTTTTTGTGTTTGTGTTTTATTTTTTTTCCGTTTTTGTTTTTTTTCCTTTTTCTTTAACAGAAAATCTTTCATTTGTGTTGGGAAGGCGGGCCCGTGCACATTTAATAGTACCTTGTATGGGGGCCCCCAGGGACAACAACCTTTTCCCCTTGCCACAAGGCTTTGGGGGGCCCCGGGTTTGATTTTAAAAGAGGGACCCGGGAGTTGCCGTTCATTCCGGGAGGCCGTTGGGCGGGGAGTCGGGGCCAAACTTTGTGAGGCCCCAGCCCCGGGGGGGTTTTAGGGGAGGGGGTTTCTTTTCCCCTTTCCTGCCTGCGGCTTATTTCGCGCCTTGCCCGGCCTGCGGTTAATGAAGGGGGTAATCCCCGGCCGGGAGTTCCCCTCCCTTTGCCCCGGGGTTTTAGGGTTTTTTGGCGGCCCCTTTTCCCCCCCCCCCCCGGTTAATTTTACCTTTTTTCGGGCCCCCTGTTTTTCGTTTTTTTTTTTTTTTTTTTTTTCCCCGCGCTTGGTTTTCGCACCCCAAAGCCCCCGCATCACCAGGAGTATGCTTACGCCCCATTTGCGGGAGTCAATTTTTTCCCGCTTTAGGGGGTTTTTATTGAATTTTTTCCTTAGGGCGGCAAGGGGAAAAAACCTTTGGTAATTTTACTTTTTGGTTTAAAATTAAATTTAAATATTTTTTTCAAAATTTTGGATTTAAAATTTCTGTTATCAAATTTTTTTATTTTTTCCCCCCCTGGATTTCAAATTTTTTATTTTTTTATGCCCCCCCCCCTTGAGAAATTTTTCCCCAAACCCCCCTTCCCCTTAGTTTGGATTTCCCCCCCCTTTGTCCCTGTCCCCTTTTTTCAATTTGGTATTTCGTTTTGCCTTTTTAAGCTAGTTTTTGATTTTTTGGGGTTTTAGTTTCTGGGGTTTTTAATGATTTGTTTAAAAAAATTTAAAAAAAAAAAGCTGGGTAATTTTACTCGAAGTTCTGTGATTCCATACATTTTGCCACGGGTTCTATCAATTTTTTATTTTCTCTAAATTACCAATGATTAAGAATCTGACAAAGAGCATTTTTTTAAGATGTAAAATTTTTCTCTGTCTCCCAAAGAAAATTTTTTTAAAAACCCCTTTTCCCCGGGGTCGAAGCATTGATTTTGAAAAATTTGTTCACCTCCCACCTTGGGCCACGGGTTTCACATTTATTTAAAAAGGGCCACACGTTTTTCTTTCCAGGTGGGGAAATTGGATTGTCAAATTTCGGGCCTTAGCGGCCTACCTAAACCCCACACGCATGAGAAGCAGCAGTTACCCTGGTGACAAGAGACAATGCTTAAGCAGTGACCTATTAAAATAAATATTTAATAAGCAATCATTCAGAGATAAATTGGGGGTAATGCTCGGGTGTGTATCACACGGGGTTTTTAAAACAAGCCCTATTTATTTTTTTGAAAGGGGAATTACGGTTTTAAACAAAAATTTTCCCAAGATAAAAAGTTAAGGACAATTTTGGAAAATTTCATAAAAATTTAAAAACATTGCTTTTTTATGTAAAAAATTTTTAGCATTTTTACTGAAATTTGGGCGGTTTCCCGCTAAAGGTCCCGGGCCCAAATTTTTTAATCAAAGGCGTATTTTAATACTTTAAAGAGGGGGGGAATTTTTTGGAAAAAAATGAGAAAAATTTCTATTTAATTTTTTTTTTTTTACGTTTGGAAGAGTAAAAAAAAAATTACCTGTTGCATTAATGCAAGTTTAATTAGGGAGATAACTAAAGCTATAGCAGGCATAGCAGCAGCTATGGAGCCCCCAGATTAAGGGGCCCACTCAGGTGCAGGAACATTACATCTTTTTATATAGAATAATAATTTGGTGTATTTCTGCTCTTTCGAACTGCTATGTGGGTTCTCTGACATATGGTGCTATTATCCATAAATTATTGCTACATTTGCTGCTGTTTCAGTTTCCTGGTCTTAAGTGGTAGGGATACATCTCTTTCTCTTGTAGGGTCCAAGGCATTCTAGCCAAGCAATCAAAAGAAGATTGGGACAGCGTCCAATGGATAGCCAAAGTTAAAAATAAAATTAAATTTTATTGGCATCCATGGATACACAAAATGAAAAGAGACATGATAAAGAGGGACAAAAACATGCCAACACCTACGATAGCTATCCATTGTACGCGGTCCCAATCTTTTTTTGACTGCTACTATTTAACCATGCCGCTGGAGCGTGCATCTAGGATGTTGGCCATCCTGCAATATAGGTGAGCTGACTCTACATTTTGCTTTGCATTTTAGTTAAGCCACTGAAGTTGATCTTAATTTAAACGTGCATTTCCACCTTGCACTTTGACATGTCAAGAGTGGTAGGTACAGGTCCCAGCTCTGGGACCCACACTTATCTTGTAAACGCGCCCCCGAAAGTCTCCATTCAGAATAGAGATTGAGTCGTGCTTGTGCACTTCTTTCTTTTCTGCTCTATGGGGGTTCCAAGTACAATAGAGCAGTGCGTTCAATTGTATTCAGAGCTCCAAAAGAACAGAGTAGGCAGTAGTGAGCAAGCAGGATCTAATCTTTATTCTGAACTGAGATTTTCGGGGGCCCGTTCCTGATATAAGTGCGAGTCCCAGAAGTGACCTATTACACTTTGATGACATATCCTTTCTACACAACATCAAAGTGAAAGATGGGAACACGCCTTTAACCCTTATGACATGTTCAGTAAAACTAGTATGGGCAACATAAGAGAAGTATTGACAGTACTCTTGTCAGTAGCTCTGATCAATTGAAAAAAAGGGGGCCAGCTGATATGGTGTAAGAAAGGAATTGGTAATGGGTTAATGCTTCGACTGAAATTACTGATGGTATTCCTGGCTACATACACATATCTGTTATAAATATGATGTATGCATTAGTAAAAAGTGCACTGAAAATGTAGCATGAACAAAGCCTAAACAGGTTTTAAAACTAAAACAAAAGTCAGTGTGATGCAAAAAATGAAAGTGTGTTTTCGTCTGAAGAAATTAACATTTCTCTCTACCCTATACCACCTGCTTCTCTACATTACACCCCCTTTTTCTATTTGGTAAAGCACCGTATTAGCTGGAGAGCAAACAAAAAAAATGGGAAACCTGAGTCAAATGCATCGACACAAGATGGACATGTTGTACGTTACAAATCAGTAGTTTATCTGCTATCCTAAGCAACTGGCACTCAAAAGCTGGCATCATTAACACCTCTCTTTGCAAGGAAGATTAAACACTCTTGTGTATGTTTTGTACAGAAAATACCTCATTAAATCGGTTTTCACATATCCAAATACCTTAACTCATACTGCTTGACACTTATCCCTTTCTCTTATAATGAAAGACAGATTATAGCTAGAGATTTAATAGAAAATGAGGGATGGTTCATCGAATCCTTCAATTACTCAATGTAATACAAAGAACTGTCCAAGGCATGGCCATTCTGCCAGGTAATGCGAGCAGGTGCACAGGTAGATAAGCCAATCACAACTGTTATGCGAAAGAGGTCCCTGCCAGGGGCACATCCTAGCACAAGGAGACCTTGCTGTGTGTTCCCCAAAATGAGTTAAGTTAAAAAATTGA
>JAODAL010079372.1:0-12599 GCA_025379985.1 Phyllomedusa bahiana | reverse complement strand
GAAACCCGCCCACAGGTTTATGTGGGGGAAAACAGGGCAAAGACTCAGCCAGCGCATGAACTCCCACAGATTCACTATTAATAACAGTAGAAACTGATCTTCCAGTGGCACAACACTTCTCCAGAGAGGAAACCACTGTATTGAAGATCTGAAGATTGTGGTTTTAATGGCCCATTTTAAGACGCGGGAGGGAGAGAAGGAATGGGAATTAAATTTAAATGCAAAAATTTCAGACTCTGCAAAATGGGTTAAATATCCATGCTAGTTTTATGTCAAACTATAATGTAAACTGTGATGGCCAACAAATTACACGTGATGGCTGTGAGATAAAGACGGCAGTTTTACTGACCCCTCTGTCATGCCTCACAAGTTTCCAGTAGTTAATTGTTTGACCTGTTGTAAATGACTTGTTTGCCTTATATTGCATTTGTTATGTTTAAGAATTCAAAGATCCTTTGAAGGCCATGTCTTGTGTGTAAAAAAAAGCCTGTGAATTTTAAATTTTCTTGTATATCATCATGTCTGAAGAAGGGAGCTAGTTCTCTCGAAAGCTCACCATCAAATATACTCAGTTAGCCTCTAAAAGGTATCGCCTGATTTCTTCACTCTTCTACTTCCATTTTTGCAGAAATCCTTTGGAATCTCTGTCTATATTTCTTTCCACCTCTAATTTCTCCATAAGTAGGGCCTGTTTCATGCATTCTTGCATTTCACTCAAATCAGGGATGGTTTGTTCCAGCCAGTGTCTCAGTAGACACTTCTTTGCTGCTAATAGTGCCACATGTATTCCCTTTGTTTTGATCACCCTGTCCTCCTTCCCCGTTGTGGGTGGATTTCTGGTAACGTAATGAAATAAGAGGCCTTGTGGATTAAACATAATAGTGCAGTTCTGGTGCGGTCTGGGTTGGTTCGTCTGTCGCTGGCTTCTCCTCTCCCTTTCCAACCGCTTCTCTTCCAGCTGTTCCAGATGATTCTTTTTGTGCGACATTCCTTCCCAAAAAGTCCTCTGCTGAGTGATACAATATAGGGGGGCCCTGTTCGGGAAATATTTTGAGGATCGCTGATTGCAGATTGTAGCGGATTTGGCGTTTGACCAAGACAGAGCAGACGTTGGAAAATTGCCTTCTCTTCCTGGAGACCTCTGCCGAATAGTCTGCAAAGATGAGAAGCTTATCCCCTCTGAAAGGGTTTAAAGCAGTCTTATGGGCCCGGTACGCCTGCAGCAGCTGAGTTCTTTCGGAATAATCCAGGTACTTTATGATGACTGGGCGAGGGCCAGGTGTGGAGCCCTCTTTCTGTGGATTTCTCGGAGGCCCAATCCTATGTGCTCATTCAACCTTTAGGGGGCGCTCCAAGCCAAGTGCCTGTGGAATTTCTTTAGAGCAAATATCATGGAGATGTTTGAGGGGGACAGATTCGCTCAGCCCTATTATCCTTAAATTGTTCCGTCGAGAACGGTTCTCTAAGTCCTCTACTTTTTCTTGTAGGTTACTCAGTGCGTTTAATTAATCTCTCCATAGTGCTTCTGGCCCCCAAGATTCATCCTCCCCTCCGCTCACTCTTTCTTCCATCTATGGAGTTGCTTAGTATGTGCTTTTACCTCAGAGTGTATAGCTGATACCGCTGAAGTGACTGCTGCTTTTTATGGACCCCTGTTATGGTGGCCTCAAACGAAGATAAGATGTCTGGGGCTAGGAGCTTGGCAACGGTGATGGCCATCGTTTTGCAGGAGATGTTTAATCCTGGCAACATCTCATCCAGCTCTCCCTCCTTGGGCTGTGAGCCGACTCCTGCTGATTCCCTTAGCTGGGATAGAACCTGCTGGGGCTTTTGAGCTGCTAACTGCCTGCTGATGTGATTGGACCCCCTCCTGTACCTCCACTGCAGTGTGCTGCCCGCCGTCCACCTCCTCCTCCCGAGTCAGATAGGGACTGGGTGGCTGCTGATAGTCCGCGCCCGCTCCTCGTGGTGCGTGGGGAATCGGGCGCCATCTTGTGCGGCTGCTTCTCTGTCTCCTAAGTGATTTTTTCAGCACATGGGCTCCCTGCTGCAAGGTAGCCGCGCGATCCGCCGTCGGAGCCCGAGCCGAGATAGTGGCACTGACAGGTGCCGGTGTGTGTGCCGGTATTCAGCGGGTATGCCCCGATATGGACGGAGAGTGCCCGGAGCTCTTATCTGCCGCTGCCGGCCATGCACACGCCGGAACCGGAAGTCCAGGATTGCTTGTATATTGTGTGGTAGTACATGCCTCACTCATATAATAAACTGTACTTGCCACTGCTACTTTAGAGTTCCCAACTAGCTCTCTGATGTTATTTTTATTATTTATTTTATTTTGAGTTTAGTATTATACTAAATAAACTATTTATCTAAAACATTTATTATTAAAAACTTCTTCTATAATTTCTATAAACACCCATTCTATACTATAAAACTGCTTTTATATCATTCAATATATATAAAAAGTGATTTATAAGATTAAACACATGTAAAATGCTGTTTGCTCCCCTATTGGGCTTCCTCTTACACTACTACCTAACCACTTTCCACTCTTAAGTGAAAATGTAGGTCATTAGGTTACTAAAGTTCAAACAGTTCTTCTATATCAATGAGACCTCTAGGGGGACAATTAAGTATATTACACTTAAAATTCTACCTTTTCAAACTACATGGATGGTATCATTTGTGAATAGTCTCAAGTTCTTTGCTTGCATTGTATCTAGTGTATACTGTGTATATATATTGAAAAACGCATGCAAAACATATCCAAAAACGCATCTGCAGCTGCATTTTTGGATACGTTTTTTGGATTCAGTTTTCAATGTGTTTTTCTTCTGGTGAAAAAACGGATCCAAAACGTCGTGTGAACATACCCTAAAGCTATGTTCACACGGCTGAAATTTGGACGTATTTCAGTCCGTAATTACGCGCCGGAGTGCGCAATTTACGGCTGGAATACGTTCCAAGTCATTATGGTAATCCACAGTTCTCATAGTGAACTATGGATTACTTCCTCGTCCCTGCTCGGCGAATTCGCCGGGCGGGGAAATAAGTGACATGTGAATTACTAGCGGCGTATACGCGCCATTGGTAATGAAAGTCTCTGGGCCGACGAGGTGCCGTCCCCCCGCTCCCGCCCCCGGCCACACGGCGTAATTGCGGGGCGTAATTGCGCCCTGCAAATACACCGTGTGAACCTAGCTTAAGGCGCTGGATGTTCTGTTTCGGTTAATTTTTCCTTCTAAACAGCACCAACAAAGGCTTTTATACCAAGTATTAAATACATTTCAGTCAGCGTGTTCAATACTTTTTTCATGTGTCATTTCTCATTATTACACATAATTTATGGACCTCTACGGTCTGATTTCTCTGCCTGTGTGGATGGATGGGTTGTTACTGACATCTGGTAAGAATATCATGTCAATAGCACTTTAACAAATAGATATACTTAGAAATTGGTGACTTCTTCAATACTTATTTCACTCGCTGTGTGTATGTGGGTGGCCTTTGTATGTCACCAAAGTACTGGCCTTGTTGAGATAGTAGCCATTGGTTTAGTTCTGTCAGCTGCAGTATTTACTAGCTGTTAAACAGATGCCAACTATAGCTGTTTGCCAACAGCTTAGTCCGGAACGGCTCCTACACTCAGTGTTGGGTGGGGGTCTGCTCCTTATGTTTTCAGCCAGAGTTTGGCTGACCTACATATATCAGCTGACTAGGTGTGCTGCTACCCAGGACAAGACATTTGGCCTGAGAGGTTACAGACTGGAGATATCCAGTATCTCCAATACAGCCACTTAATGACAATAAGGTGCTAGTGAGGTAAACTACAAAGTGTTAGGCAAGGTTCACACGGCTTATTCACGCCGTAATTGCGTGTGCCGTGCAGCGGGGCGGAGGGGGGGGGCGTATCCCGCCCGGATAGTTTTTATGTCACTTTCTCCCCCCGCGGCTTACCCGCCGAGTGGAGTGGGGAGACGGAATCCATATTTCTCAATGAGAACTGGGAATTACCGTAATGCCTGGGACGGATTTCAGCCGTATTGGAGCGCAATACGGCTGAAATCCATCCCAGAATCAGCCTTAGACTATGTTCACACGGCAATTATTGGGACGTATACGACGTATTGGGCGAGATACGTCCCAATAATTACGGTAGTCCACAGCTCTCATAGAGAGCTATGGATTACGTCTCCTCTCCCTGCTCGGACAACTACGCCAAGCGGGGAGAGAAATCAATTATTCACGACATACACTCACCGGCCACTTTATTAGGTACACCTGTCCAACTGCTCGTTAACACTTAATATTCTAATTCAGCCAAATCACATGGCGGCAATCAGTGCATTTAGGCATGTAGAAATGGTCAAGACAATCTCCTGCAGTACAAACGAGCATCATTGGGGGAAGAAAGGTGATTGAGTGCCTTTGAACGTGGCATGGTTGTTGGTGCCAGAGGGCTGGTCTGGAGTATTTCAGAAACTGCTGATCTCTGGGATTTTCACGCAAACCATCTCTAGGGTTTACAGAGAATGGTCGAAAAAGAAAAAACATCCAGTGAGCGGCAGTCCTGTGGGCGGAAATGCCTTGTTGTGGCAGGGTCAATGGAGAATGGGCAGACTGGTTCGAGCTGATAGAAAGGCTAACAGTGACTCAAATAGCCACCCGTTACAACCAAGGTAGCAGAAGAGGCATCTTGAACGCACAGTACGGCGAACTTTGAGGCAGATGGGTACAGCAGCGAAGACACACCGGGTACCATCCTTTCAGCTAAGAACAGGAAAACTGAGGCTCCAATTTGCCCAAGCTCATCGAAATTGGATAGTAGAAGATTGGGAAAAAAACGTTTGGCCTGGTCTGATGAGTCTCGTTTTCTGCTGCGACTTCGGATGGTTGGGTCAGATTTGGCGTCAAGAACATGAAAGCAGGATCCATCCTGCCTTGTATCAACGGTTCAGGCTGGTGGTGGTGGTGTCATGGTGTGGGGAATATTTTCTTGGGCACTCTTATGGGACCCTATGGTATCAATTGAGCAGTCGTATGCAATGCCACAGCCTACCTGAGTATTGTTGCTGACCATGTCCATCCCTTTATGACCACTAATGTACCCAACATTGATGGCTACTTTCAGCAGGATAATGCGCCATGTCATAAAGCTGGAATCATCTCAGATGGTTTCTTGAACATGACAATGAGTTCACTGTACTCAAATGGCCTCCCCAGTCACCAGATCTCAATCAATAGAGATCTTTGGGATGTGGTGGAACGGTAGTTCGCATCATTGGTTGTGCAAGCCGTCAAATCTGCGGCAACTGTGTGTATGCCATCATGTCAATATGGGCCAAAATCTCTGAGAATGCTTCCAGCACTTTTTGAATCTATGCCAGAATTGGGCGATCTGAAGGCAAAAGGGGGTCCAACCCGTTACTAGCATGGTGTACCTAATAAAGTGGCCGGTGAGTGTATATGCGCTGTGAATAATGAATGTCTATTGGGCCGTCCCCGCATTTACACCGTGTGAACATAGCCTTAGTCAGTGCTCAGAAAAGCAGTAGTTTTACTGTTTGTTTGCATCTGTGATTGCTTTTCATGCCTATTGCACCATCTGTATAAGGATGGCCAAGCATAGGTAGACTGGCTTATTGGAGATGGAGAGCAAAAGCCACACCTTCAAAGCAGTTACGTGAAAAAATGCTGTATGACTTCTGGGCATGCCCTGGAACATTTCCCTCTCTACTAGGAAGCTTGCCATGGCCAGGCAGGGAGAAAGAGCATGTCCCTGAAAACCCGGGCCATTATAAATGTCTGTGACGCTGCACTTCCAGGCACTGTAAATGGCACTGAGCGGTAGCCTGTAGCCTGGATTACTCAGTGTACACTATGAAGATGATAGAAAAAACTTTATAAAGTAAATTAAAAAATTAGATAATGCATTGTACTTAGAAAGTGGCTTGCATTTAGCTGTTTTACTCTACAATCAGCAATTGTTGTTGTGGGAATACCCCTTTAATGTATGGAATAAAGTCTGAAGTACTGTACTGTTGTATAGTATTGCTCTGACTACAATTTGTTTTTTATATACAGATATTGTATTCATTTGATTATGAAGTTAACATTATAAGTGCCTCAGTGAACAATGAAAAAACTTTACTTGGTAAGTTGTTTATGTAACAGTGAAGTTTTCATGTGAGTTTTGTGAAGTTCCCCAAAAAGACTTGAGATTTTCACATTATATAACCATGACGCATGCAGTTCTAGGATTTCATTGATGTACCTAGGAATTTTATTTTCTCTTTCATTATTCATTTCTATTTATTAGATTCAGATACAAGTGGATCTTTAGCATTTTGATTTTATTTATTTGTTATATGTTGATATCCTGTGTTTCCAACTTTGTTTTAGCCTTAAGTTATTGCCATGACACCTACGAAACGCAAAGTCGACTTCTGTCACCAGGTAAGATTTAACCCTTTTTAATTTTGTTAATTACCGCATTACAAGAGCTGTAACTTTATTTTTATGTTGAAATAGCCGTATGAGGGCTTGTTTTGTGTTTTTTTTCAAGTTGGATTTTATGTTTAATAGCACAATATTTGGGGTACATAAAACTTTAACTTTCAGGGATGACTGGAAAAAAAACCCCAAACATTAATTCCACCACATTTGCATTTTAAATTTACGCCACTCACCATATAGTAAACTTACTGTGATAACTTTATTCCATGGGTCAGTAAAATTATGGCAATACAAAATTATAGTGTTTTTTTTTTTTTTCACTCTTGCACAACAAAAATACTTTTTAAATAAAAATGTTTGTGCATCTCCGTATTCTAAGACCTACAACATTTTTATTTTTCTGTTAGCTCTGAATGAGGGCTTGTTTTTTGCAGAATGGCTTTTAGTTCTTATTGGGTACATGAGACTTTTTGATCATTTTTCTTTTTTTTTTTTTTTTTTTTTATGAAAAAAATTTAAGTTCGGAATTGTTTTTTATTGACTTTTTTTGTACGCTGTTCACCATGTAAGATGAATCTGATTAATTTTATAGTTTGGGTCACTATGGTTGTAGCGATACCACTTATGAATCGATTTTATTTTCTATAGATAGGATTTTTGTTAGGGGAAAAATGGGATTTTTTCTTTATCTTAGGGTATGTTCGCGATCTTCAGCACGTACTTCCAAGCACCGGGGGGCCCCATTCACTCTCATTATCAGCGCCGCAAAGTGACATGTTACTTCTTTCCCCCAGCGTACAATACGGTCATATTACCTCCGGGGGAGCTATGAATTACCGTAATTGCGAGGCGCATATTGGGCGTATTGAAGCCACCGGCCAGCCCCATTCACTCTCATTACCAGCGCAGCGAAGTGACATGTCACTTCTTTCCCCCCGCGTACAATATGGTCATATTACGTACGCGGGAGCTATGAATTACCATAATTGTGAGGCTCATATTGGACGTATTGAAGCGCCCCATGTGAACACCCCTTTAAATTGGGTTTTATTTATGCTTTTTTAAAGGGGGTTTTACGGGAGTTTAAATGATTTCATAGAAACTAAAACAGCATTTATATGGAAAGTAAATACATCCCACTAAATTATCTTTTGTTTTTTGCTGCCTTATTCATGTTCTTTATGAAATTTCCGGGGGGAAAAGGGGTCATAGTTTCCTTAACTTTTTCCCTACAAGTCCCAAAATGGGGGGGGGTTTTTGCTGTTTTTAAAGGTTGAGCCCGGAAATTTTGGGGGGGGGGGTTATATAATTATTTTAAAGGGTAAAAAAATTATTTTATAAAATTAATTTTTTAATTTTAAAAATTATATATATGATTTTGGTTTATAAATTACAAAGTATGTGCTGATATCCTACCACAGGGCTTAAACATTTAATATTTTTTTGCTCTCTAAACACCCCCCACTTATGTAGTGCTTTCTATTTATACCCTTCGATGTAACACTGCCAGAATCCCTTTTTGGGCCCCCATCTGTGGCAGGGCCCCTAAAAAAAAAACCAAATTCAGACCTGGGAAACCTTCATTAGTTCCCCGGGTTCATATAAAACCTAAGCTCTTGGGAAAAAATTGAGGGGGTGCTAATGGGGTAAGAAAAAGGGGAACCCTCCCCTCCCAAACCATTTAGTTTATTCTTTTGCTGGGTATGTAGCTGTTTTAAAAAAGATGCCAACATAGTTTTTTTCCAACAGCTTAGTCGGGGGGCTCTTACTGGGAGCAGTCAAGTGTTTTGGGGGGGTTTTCTGCTCCTTTGTTTCAGGCCAAAATTTTGGCTGACCATTAAAGTCAGGACTTTGGTTAAACCCCCCAGATCGAGGGATGGGGCCACCCCTTTGCCCTTGGGCAAGTCCGGGATGTCACCTTAAGCCCCAGCACAGGACACAGAGCCACTCATTTTTGCCTCTGAAAAGAAAAAAGGTTCCTGTTTTGAGCGATAACCTAATCGGGCCAATCATTTTTAATCTGTAATCAACATGCAGTTGTTCTTTTCCCAATTTTTGTCACAGCGCACCCCAAATTTGAAAAGAGTTTTGGCTGCTACTAAAAAACATGGCATCATAAAAATTTGCAATCACATATTGGAAAGACTTTTCATACTGGGCAATGTCAAGAAAAAAATTTTTTAAAGGGGTTGTCTCACTATAGTTTCCCGATCCCACCCCCAAGCCCCGCACTTATCTCCTAAAAAAAAGGCCCCAAAAACCCTCTTTTTCGAATGTAAAGAAAGGTGGGGCCCCCCCTGACCTGAATGGGAGTTCGGATCACTTTGAGTATTGATCCCCTCTAAATAGAACACCCTTTTTAAAAAGGGGTTTTGCCACAATTCTTTTTCATACCTCCGTCCCCCTCTTCAGCTCTCTAGCCTTGTGCCAGAAGGGGGCTGTGTGATTTTTTTTGAATTGCATATCATGTGACCAAAAGGAAACACCCAGGCCTTTTCCCTCTCTAGTTAAAGGCGTTTGTGTAAAGCTTTGTGAGTAGCTAGATAAATTTTTTTGGGCCTCAGGCACGGGGGTCTTGGGGGTTAAAATCCCTGGGGGAAACCCAAAACCTGTGGATTTTTTTTTCTTTTTATAAATTGCACAAACCCTTTGATTGAGGTTTTTTTTTATTTATTTGCACTGTTTGATTAAATTACAAAGAGAACAGGACGGGAGTAGAATGACGCCCCATGGTTTTTAACACTCTTTGTCCCTGAGGGGAAAGTGATTCGACCGGACTGAGGACTCTCACCCGGGTTTGTACCCCTGGAGAACTGTAAACAATGGATCACTAAAGAAGCGAAAAGACAAAAAAAAGGGGTTCAAATTTTGTTTTAATAAAAAAATGGCAAAAAAATGTTTATTTCCATTTGCAAGTTTCCCACTCAATTTTTACTTCGTGGCAAAACCCCTTATGTCTGTGGGGGTCCCCCCAATCAGAACGAGATTTCAAGTCTTTTTAAGATAGTCCGGGTTTCGCCTCGGGGAATGAAACCAAAATCGGCATTGATGGGTTTAACCTAATATATGCCTATCAATGTTTTGTACGAGAAAACCCCTTTTAAAAAATACTGATTGCCAATAATAAAAAAAAACATCTAAATATCTTTGTGGTAAGACTAAATTTCCCCAAAATAAAAAAATTTTCATATAAGTGACAGTGGTTTCCCAAATTTGAAAAGCCTTTTTACCCTTTTGGATGTTTCCTTTTAAAAATCTTAATAGTTTTTTTTTTTATTGAGTGTTGTTAAAGAAAAATACAGTAGTATATAGACAAAAATGCATGCAATGAAAAATAAATAAAAATAGAAAAAGACTAATATCCCCTTTTTGCATGTTCTTATGACCCTGTAAAAAGGGCCTGTTTCTGTACCTTGTTGTAATGGAAAGATTGTGCCTAAACTTTTTACATATAATTTTGCACTCAAAGCAAGGGGCCCTTAAATGCATAGAAATATACATTCTTACATTACACATTAGTTGTTTGAAAGAAAAGCAAATACCATTTTTTTTCATATTACTATTTAAGCACTTTCAAAAGTTTTCTATCAGTCTTTCATAACCCAATTTCTTAGCCTTTCAATGTCGACCACCATGAAATATTGTGTACCTTTTTTTGCACTAGCGCACAAGAAAACTACCGAGTGGAGCAGGGTTTAAAGAAGAATAGCAGAAAAAATTCAAATAAATTGTGGACTTAAAGGGTTGTCTCGTACAAAAAAATACTTTCAAATTCTAGGGGAAAACAAATAAAAACATTTTCCCAAATTTATTCTTTGTTCCCCCTGTTTTCCCTAAGGAGATACAAATAATTTATGACCTCCTGGCTATTTTGTTTTCCCCATAACAACCCAAACAAAACTCCCCCTGCTGTTTTTTCAATGAGATAACAGTGAGTGAGGTCATCAACAGGTCTGGGCAGTGTCCTCTGCTGCTCGCATAAAAAGCTTGATTTAGTAAAAAAAAACAGAACGTAATTAGGGGTTTTTTGTTGGGATCAGTAAGAAGTCCTGTTAAGTTTGAGAAGCTAATCTGATCTAATTTGCATTTTAAAACAGCACAGCAAGGGCTGACAACAGGACTTATGCAAATGAGTCCTAACCAGGGAAATGACAGAGTATTTCATTCATGCATTCTCTGAAACTCTGAAGGGAGACAACTCCTTTTAAATATCCAGAAAGATTATTAAAATAGGGTTTTTCGGGTTAGAAAAAAAAATATCTTTTAAAAATCAAAAATAGAATCTCTGCGGTATTTATTTTAACCCAAAAACTGTATTTGGGAAGGAGACATCATCTACGTCTAGAGGAAAAAAGGTTTTTTTGAAAAAACCCCAAAAAAAGGGTTCTTTACTGTTAAGCAGGAGACTATGGAACTCTCCAGGGAACTTTATAAAAGAAATTAAAATAAGACCTACGCTGTCTCTCGCTTCTACACAACGTCTATATAACCAAAATTACCAAAAGGAAAAAAGTTGCTGTTTTATTTGGCACCCAAATAAGTTATCGAACTTCTTGCACCTACAGTGGTTCAATGTTTTACAATTTTAAATTAAAAAAAAATCAAAATAACACAATTCCACGAGAACAATAATTTTTAGAACATTCCTACACAATAATTATATGCCCCTTTACAAACATGGACATACCCCTTTGTAAAGATATTGCTTTAAAATGTAGGTAAAAGGAAATATTTCACTTGCACAAAAATGGCTGGGAAGTAAAATGATGCACTAAGGCTACAGAATACTAATTGATGCAAAAATTGCCAATGCATTTTGGAAAAGCGCTTTGTTTTCCCTTTTTGTTAGTGTTTTTTCAAAAGGGCATTTGGCAATTTTTTGTATCAGTTAGACTTCCGTAGCCTTAGTGAGGGTCACTTTTGCATGCTAGCCAGTTTGTGCACTGGAGGAACCTGTGTGCTGCTGGCCAAGAGCTTTTGGGTTTCAAGTATACAAACACCTTACTATTTTCAAGTCCATGAGTGAAATATTTCGCTTTTACTACATAAAAACAAGTATCCTCCACAAAGAGGTATGGTCCACTTTTTTGTGAACAGCAAAATTTTGTGTAGGGTTATTTTAAAAAAATTGGTAATTGTGGGGGCGTGGCTAGCCATGCGAGTGTGAGGACGTGCACTGCATGAGCTCTCTCTAGGACCAGCACCTTTCAGAAGATTGAGCACACATAATGGGGCAGAAGAGAGCTAAACGGGCGTCTACAGCACCCAAGACGCTCCCTGCACCGGAGGGAGTCTCTATCTCAAACTATTTCGCCCCACTGCAGGACTTACAAGAAGACGGCCTGCCTTCCCGTGCACCGGATCTCCGGGCGCCATCTTACCAATCTGCCACAGCGCGCGGTACGGCCGCGAGGAGGACGGGACCTGCGGCTACAGGCTCTCAACCCACCTGCATTTCGGGGCCCGACGAGCCTTCCCTCCACGCCACAGCAGACGGCGGAGTCACAAGGCCGACGCCGAATCTCGCGGGGAACATCTCCCCTGAGCTGCCGCGGACCACGCAACCACCGCCGCAACTGGGCCTGACTCCAGGAATGAATCAGACAAGACCGCATGTGCCTGCCATCCGTCGCAAACCCGGTCAGTGCCGGGCGGAGTTGCTCAGCTCCCTCCATGTCACGAAGCGTAGAACAGATCTGTGGCCTGGCGGAGATGAGACGGCGGCGGCGCCATACCGCGCTGAGGGGCCGGCGTCCACTACGAGACCGGCGCCACGCCAAGCGCACTCGCCGATACACCCGATGAGCCCACAGCTAACCCACAATACTCCGCAGCTTGGGGGGACGGAAGCGCCACTCTCTACCACGGGGACTCCTCTCCTTGCACCAAGAGAATCCTCCAAGAGAATCCTTGCGCCAATCGGCCACCCAGTCTGCTCAGGCGGAGATAAATATCTCTACGGCCCCAGCTAACAGTAATCATGGGCTATTGGGCTACACTCAGACCGGACTCAACAGCTTCCTCCCGGACGGGTCACAGGGGGAGGCCTATATCGCTGCTACCTCCTTCTAAACCCAAAGGGCTCGAGGAGATCCTGGACACAGGGGCCCATTCCTTTAAACCCCGGCCTGAGGGCCCAAAAG
>JAODAL010079371.1:0-12600 GCA_025379985.1 Phyllomedusa bahiana | reverse complement strand
AAATTTAACATGTGGGGGTTTTAAAACGCTTTTATTTTATGACTACAAAGAAAAAAAACCTTAATTAAACCGTGGATATAAAATTATGCTACAGGAAAAATTTCTTCTTTGGCGTTGAAAAACACCGTTTATTTTACTGACTACAACTGCAGAAATGCTTAATTAACCCTTGGATATAAATTGCGCAAAAGAAAATGAGCTGCCAAAACTTAACAGCTATATGGCGTGTTAAAAGGGACATGCTAATTTTACTGATTTACAACAGCAGAAAAAAATTAATTAAAAAGCCTTGGATATAACTTGCGCAAAGAAATGAAGCTGCCAAAAATTAACATGTGGCGTGTAAAACGATGTGTATTTTACTGACTACAACAGCAGAAAAACGCTTAATTAACCTTTGGATATGAATTATGCTACAGGGCAAAATTTCTTCTTTGACGTTGAAAACACCATTTCTTTTACTGACTAAAAACAGCAGAAAAACGCTTAATTAACCTTGAATATAAATTGCGCAAAGGACATGAGCTGCCAAAAATTTTAACAGCTAGTGGTGTGTTAAAACGACGTATATTTTACTGACTACAGCAGCAGGAAAACGCTTAATTAACCTTTAGATATGAATTAGGCTACAGGCAAAATTTCTTCTTTGGCGTGTTAAAACGATGTGTATTTTACTGACTACAACAGCAGAAAAACGCTTAATTAGAAAGCCTTGGATATAAATTGCGCAAAAGAAATGAGCTGCCCAAAAAATTTAAAATGTGGCGTGTTAAATGACGTGTATTTTTCTGACTACAACAGCAGAAAAACACCTTAATTAACCTTTGGATTTTGAATTATGTACAGGCAAAATTTTTCTTCTTTGGTTGAAAAAACACCCATTTCTTTTACGGATACAAAAAGCAGAAAAATGCTTAATTAACCCTTGGATATAAATTTCGCAAAAGAAAAAGAGTGCCAGAAATTAACAGCTGCTATGTGGGGTGTTAAAACGACGTGTATTTTATGACTATAACAGCAGAAAAAAGCTTTTAAAAAACCCTTGGATATAAATTGCGCAAAAGAAATGAGCTGCCAAAATTAACAGCTATGTGGCGTGTTAAAACGACTTGCATTTTAATGACTACAACAGCAGAAAAACAATTAATTAACCTTTGGATATGAATTATGTTACAGGCAAAATTTCTTCTTTGGCGTTGAAAAAACAGTTTCTTTTACTGACCACAACAGCAGAAAAACGCTTAATTAAACCTTGGATATAAATTTTGCAAAAGAAATGAGCAGCCAAAAATTAACTGGTAAGTGGATTGTAAAAATGCTGTTTCTTTAACTGAATACAACAGCAAAAAACAGGCCCTTTGATGACCCTTGGATATTCAATGTGCTCCAGAACTGAGCAGATAGCATTAAAATGTATATGCAGCTGAAAATTGGAGGCACACTGGACTTCAATTTCCAAATACCCCACAAAATCAAAATTAGAAAGTTTAAGAGAAGCAGTCTCTGAGAAAAGCTGTGACAACCCCAAAATCGCTGTATAAAAGTTATTTCTTTTGTGTGAGATCTCAGCTACTGGAGCTGCAGCAGTACAACACGGCAAGAGAGAGGAGTGTGAACTGCCAGATGGCGTCCGGACTTATATAGTGGGTGACGTCACAGAATCCCGCCGGTCTCTGATTGGCTTCATCTCTGAACATGTCATTCAGGGTATTCCTTTCTTCCTCCCAGAGTTCTTTGCCTCATGTTACGCCATGTGCTTGCAGCCATTTTATCAATTAAAAACACGCTTCATTCCCGCGGATCACCCCAAACTTCGACTTCGTTCAGAATCTAAGTTTTCCTGAAATTCTAAACGAATTCCACTTTATTAGAATCGATTTGCCCATCTCTAATTACAGTAATACCCAAGTTATATATTTTAAGTGTTGTAGCACTTAAAAAAACAAAAGCAAAACAAAGGGCCAAATGTATTAACCTGTTTAGGTCTAAAACTCACTTTTTTGCCCATAGTAACCTATGGACAAAAGAGTGAGTTTTAGATCTAAACAGGTTCATACGCGTGACCCAAAGTGTTTTTATTGTGTAAAACAATATTTATCCATTGTTATCTTCTGATTTTTAATTTTCCGCAAAAAAGAGCTGTCAGGGCTTTTTTTTACCATTTTCCTTGGTACCACTTTGCATCTATGTGATTTTTTTTAGCGCTTTTTATTCCATTTTATGTGCAGCAGGGTGAACAAGAATTGCAATTCTGCCATTTTATTTTTATGGTGTTCATCATTCAGGTTAAATAACATGACAGATTTATAGGCTTGGGGAGATTGGCATTTGGGGAAAGGGCGTTGTATGTATTTTATATTATTTATTTATGTGTTTGTTTTTATTTTTTACTTTTACTTTCCTTCTTACTTGTCCCCATAGGGGACTTGACATTACTGTACTGCTATGTATTATAGCTATCAGTCACCCTGTTTGTCTGTGCCCCGTTGGGCTTGGTGACGTCAGAGACACCATCAATACCCCATGTTTGCGACGGATTCGATGGAAACAGAGGGAGCTCCCTCCCTCTGTCTTTCTCTTAGCTGCTGTAGTCAATTTCAGGATATCAGCTGTGACATACAGCTTGTTTTCCCACAGCAATCATGTGGGCTCTTTTTTTGAGCCAGCACAATCTCTTTTACATAAATTTACATCAATTTGTTGGAACCCTTTGCCAACCATGACATAAACTTATGCCTAATGTTGGGAAGGGGTTAAATTATTAGTATTAATTACAGTAGTAATACTAATACTACTAGCAGTAACAACAGTATTATTTTCTTTAGTAGTTGGTATCATCATAGAAAAAACATCTAGCAATAAAATGTATCAACAATCACAGTAGTGAAAAACTCTAGTACAGCGTGGTACGAGACTCACTTCGAAGTTTATATTTGCTTTATAGACAATTTTCTTGTGTACCTGAAACAAAATGTAATGTTATTTGTAATAAAGTTATTTTGCTGACAGTCAGCAGTCCCAGAATGCATAATGTTTGCTTCATGGGACCCATACAAATTAATTAAAATTATTAAATCTAATTTACAGCTAAACAACTTTAATACAATGTAATTAAAATTCTCAGTATGTGTTTGGTTAATGTCATTTGTACAGGGATATGTTTAGGCCAGTGAAAGTTAATAAATTTACACAAAATAAATATATAAAGATGCATACTTGATGGAACTGTTATCCTTTCTCATTGTTTTTTCTAATAACTAAAGAAACTTAAAGATGTGAAACCAAACACAGAAAGCAGAATATGTAACAACATTTTATAAAATATACATGAATAACTTATCATTGCTCTATATATTGTACTATACCTCAGATATTTAAAGGAATGATAATAGTTATAATATATATATATATATATATATATATATATATATATTTATATATATAATAATATTATTTATAATATATATATATATATATATACATTTATATATATTTTTGTTTATTATTTATTTATTTATTTTTTGTCGTCTTTTGGATGGTTTTGTCCGCAGTCTGCAGATTCGCCATCCCCCTCAACCAGTCAATGCACATCTTGAATGTTGAAAGTTTTTCGGAATGCTAGCGGTGTACAAAAACATCTGGCAGAAAATTGGCTCAGTGTGGACTACTGAACAGATTTTCTATTAAAGTCTATGTGGAAAGTTGCTGGTTGGTTTTCAGATGGTTTTCAAACCTGACCAAAAACCTTGCGTGTGGACTAACCCTAACATAACCTAAAAGGCAAATCCTGAACACAGACCTTTGGGCTTTTGTTGGGCCTCCATCTTATATATTAATCCATCGTCTCCCGCCCTGTACCATAAACATTTTACATTCTGCTGTCACTTTTGAAACATTGGTTTTATTAGTAATTTTATAAGCATTTTTGTTGCTATCAAACTGGAGAAAATAAATGGAAAAAAAAGTCCTGGCCTAGTTGAATAATTAATTTTACTATTCTATGAAGCTATTACTAATTGATTCTTTTTGAATGGATGCAGAAAATCCAAAGGTTTTTATAATAAGGTAGTCTGTAAATGATTGGGCCTGAGTTGGTGGATGCATTATGTCTGTCTTAATGAGGACTTGAATCTCCGTATTGACTTTTGATAATAATGAGGTTGCTCCTAAGCTGTTTTTCCCAAACTTCAGATGTAGCAAAAGCTAAACTTGACAGATGCTGCATAGAATGTTATCTCAGCTTTTCAATGCTTGTCAATGGTTTTTGTTTGGAGATAAGAGCACATAAAACATACAGTTAAACTCAGCTCCATCCGTAAATAGCTCTCATTTTGCTATTCTTGGTTGATTCTTTATTCTAACAGCCCAAATATTTTAGTAACTTACATTACAGCCTTTACATATATGCATTTTTCTTTTTTATACATTGGTCCCCAAGGTATGATCTAAGGTAAATGCCAGTTTTGATCGCTACATCTTGGTCCCTTTAAATGTGACCCATGATTGTATTTGGCTCGGCAGAAGATGTCTAATACTGGTTTTACCCATTATTGAGTGTAAGCACTGTAGAGACTGAATCTGTCAGGACTTGAGCTCGGAGACTCCTGTATCCCAAGCCATAGATCTTCCCACTGAACAATTTAGCTCTCTGTAAAACTCCTGTGCTTAACTTTTTCTAGTTCCCTGCTCCCTCAGCTTTAGTCATTGTTCTCCTGCTTTGCTCCACACATTTTTCATTGTACTTCCTATTAATCACCAGCCTTATACTTCCTCATTGTGAGATTATTGTGTTTTGCCTGTAATCTAACTAGTGTCTCCTCTTCTGCCGCTTGTACTTATATATGCTGTGCACCAACCATTGGTCTTCCTCCCAACTATGCTTCCTGCCTGCTCCTCAAGTACTGAAACCGCTTTCATGTGTACTGACCTCTGGCTCTACTCACCATACATCCCACAAGTAGGTACCCTAGTAGTTGCAATAATAAGATTGCAAACCAGATCCCGATCATAACAATACTCTTGCCCAAAATGGAGTCTGTTGTGACCACCTTGAAACAATAAGTGGCTGAGCTTCAAGCATTTGGCTGACTTATCAAGAAAAAATTTCTAAATTGCAAACCCTAGTGCTGGATCAACAAAAATAAGTAATTGAGCTTCAAAAGCAACTTCTGGATATGTGCCACTCCAGCTCAGATTCAACTATACTCACATGCCTCCACCATCAAAGTTTAATGTGGATCATCACCATTACGGAGGATTCCTGAATAAATGCCATATTTATTTTCAAATGCAGCTTGCTCCTTTTACTAGTGATAGAAAAAGATGCTGTGTATCATTAAGTTTCTGAGATATGAAACTCTTACATGAGCCTAGCCTTATGTTTACAAAGAATTGTGACCTTCTCAATGACTTAGATAACTTTATCACTGCTATTGATCAAGTATTTGATGACCCAAATCATTGTGCCACAGCCGAGGTCAAATTACATAATCTTCAACAAGGACGACTCTCAGTTGCTGGTTGCTGGGTAGCTGACACCACATAGAGTCCAGCAGCCCAGAGGAGTTCATTTCAACTAGGATTATCAGAATTGGTGAATGATGAGCTTTCCAGAGTTGAGCCCATGATAATTTGGAGGACTTTCTTCAACTTTGCATCTGAATCGATCAGAGAGTTACTGAACATAGAAAGGAAAGACTGCGATGTTAGGAAAACAGACCAGCCTACTCCTTCAATCAATAGGCAATGAACACTCAGCAAAAGACTGGAACTACACCTGAACCCATGCAAATTGATGTTATTCGAATACTGTTTACTGCAGTAGAAAAAGAGAGTACAGAAAATTTGTGCCTCTATTGTAGGGTCTCAAGAGATTAAACCATGAACTGTACCAATGTCACAGGGGTTCCCGCAGCCATGGGTCGGGATGAGGACACATCCGTGTCTTGTCTGTGTCCCCCTGTTCCGTGGACGAGTGGCGCCGCCATCTGCAGGTCGGGCCGCGGGCGCACTCGCTACCCCGAGAGCCTGGACACCTAGCCGCGCTCCTGTCCCCGTGCAGCTCTCTGCCGGCTGCAGTGCGCAATCGCTCCCCCTCGCGCGCGTGGCATTTGTTTGAAATTTAAAGGGCCAGCGCGCCAGTAATTGGTTAATTGCGGGCCGCTGGTCCTATATATTGGTTCCGCCCAAGCACTTCCTTGCCCGGGTCCAAATTTTGCCATAGCCTATAGAGAAAGCTTTGGAAGTGTGTTCTAGTGTCTTCAGTGTTCTGACTCTCTTGCTACGTTTATTGACCACGAAACTTTGCCGTCTGCCCTGACCCTCTTGCTACATCTATTGACCACGAACCTTGCCACCTGCCCTGACACTTCCGCCTTTCCACGACTATGCCTAAGCCTGATGATTCTGTACCATGCTCTCCCTTGGATGCCACTGCAAGCAAGTCACGTCAGTGGAAGCGACCTGTAGTTTCCCGCCGCAGCAAGTCCACCCCACTTTGCGCGCGGGCTCTGGTGAAAACCGGGTTCTACTTAGACTCCGCTCCCTGGCGTGGCTCATACCATTGCTTGCGGTGGACCTGCGGATCCACTACCGCTGTCCGTAACACCCAACAAGATTCAGAGGTCTACAGCCTACACATGCGCCAAAACAGAAAGCAATCTTGACCTTTCCGAACTGCTGGATTTTGTTGAGCAGACCATCTCATCTATAACTCTGGAAAAAGACAAAAATTATTCATCATTATCTCATTTTGTCATCCCAATAAAGCTCATTTTGTCATCCCAATACAGCTCATGCTCATCCATGTTAAATTCAGTGGCAGGAGAAAATTTCATGGACTTATAATTTGTGCTTGATAGTAACATTGCAAGTAGAACAAAATCCATGCCAATTGATATGGTAACTGTTGATGGATTACCTTGTTCATCTGGACCTGTAACTCATGTCATGAGGCAACTGAACTTGTAATCTGTATTGAACCTAATCAACATGAAACTATCAGTTTTCATCTCATTTTATCTTCCAAGATTTTGTTGATTTTAGAAATTTCATCGTTTGCTATCTATCCTCCTTATATAAACTGGGATTGTTATCTCTCCTTCTGAATACTGCAAGGACAAATGTTATCCAAAGTTATCTGTCCAAAAGAAAATACAAGTTTCAGACATTTTTCAGCAGAGTTATGATAATTTGCCATCTCAGTACCAACAGTTCATGGAGGTCTGCAGAAAGAAAAAAGCTGATTAACTACCTCCTCATTGTCCTTACAATTGTCCCATTGAGTTGCTTCATTGAACCAGAATTAAAACTACTCAAGGAATACTTACATGAAAATTTAAAAACAGGCTTAATTTGACTCAACCCTGTTGCTATGTATTGACTACAGAGTAACTAAATAAAATTACATTATCCTTTTCCTTTAATTCCCGAGTTGCTGGAGAGACTCCACTTTGCCAAGATTTTTACCAAACTCAATTTAAAAAGGGCTTACAATCTCATACGCATTTGTCCAGGGTATGAGTGGAAAACCGCCTTTAGAACTAGATATGAACATTTTGAATACCTGGTTATGTTATTTGGCCTTTGTAATATCTCTGCAACCTTTCAGAATTTTATTAATGATGTGTTTTGAGACTTCTTAGATTTGTGGTTGTGTAACTTGATGACATTCTTTTATTTTCAAACCGTTAGGAGGAACTTCGCAAACATATTCAGTTAATCCATCTAACATCATACAGGAGAATACTCTTTATATAAAACTGGAAAAATGCTAATTTGAACAAACCAAAATTCAATTTATTGGATATAACATCTCCCCAGAGTATGGATCCTAGTAAAATCAAAGCTGTGGTGGAATAACCCACTGCAAGAAATTTAAAGGATATTTTGTGATTTACAGGGTGAGCAAATTTCTACAGGAGATTCATAAAAGACTTCTTTAAGATCATATTTTCAATCACTTTTCTTACAAAGAAAACTAAAGCATTTTCGTGGTCTCCAGAGACACGAGTTGCTTTTGACAAATTAGCACCCATGCTAGTCCATCCAAATCCTGAATTACCTTTAATTGTTGAAGTAGACACATCAGACTCAGCTGTCTGAGCTGTCTGGTCTCAATGAGATGGAGATAAGATGCAACTTCATCCATTTGCATTTCTTTATATTACCATGTCATCTGCACTGAACTGTTAGCAATTTAAGTTGCCTTCTCTGTATGTAGACATCATGTAGAAGGAGCCAATCATCCGGTAACTGTCCTTACTGACCACAAAATGTAGAGTTCATCCTTAGAGCTAAGAGACTGTCTGTAAGGCAAGCACTATGAGTCTTACGTTAGATTCAAGTTCATTATTTCTTATTGACCAGGTTTAAGAAATGGCAAGTTGGATGCTTTGTTAAGGATTCTTGCTGAACTACAGGAGAGGTCTAAAATGAAGTCTACTATTTTGTCTTCTAAAGATTTTGTAGGAATACTTGACTCCAAAGAAATTTCAACAAGGCTCAGAGATGGATAACAGAATTACTCTTCTCTCAACCACCCTTCTAAAAATGCACATCTCTCTTTTCAAAGAGGAGCTTTGGTAGCAAGAAAATAGAATATATGTCCCTGAATCCGCTTGACTTGAAGTTCTCAAACTAGTCCATGATTCTAAACCTGCAGAGCATCTTGGAGTCATGAAAACTAATGAACTACTGCTTTGTCATTTTGATGGCCTTATTGTGAGAACAATGTTAGAAAATTAGAAGATTTTACAGTGAATCTTTCAGCATCTAAGGAAATGACTACCATTCTTGTTGCTGTGGACTGACTCACAAAAATCGCCCATTTTGTATCAACTATAGGAATTCCTACTGCTGAACAAACTGCAGAATTAATGGTCAAGGAAATATTTAGGCTGGAATTCCTAACAATGTAGCTTTGGATAAAAGTGTTCAATTCACATCAAGATTTTGGAAGTATTTTAGTACAATTTTTAAAGTCACTGTTAATCTATCTGTTGCCTTTCATCCAAAGTCCAATGGTCAGACTGAAAGGACTAACCAAACTCTTGACCAGTATCTCTGCTGTTTTATTTCCTACCTTCAAGATGATTGGGTTGGCTATTTACCAATGGCAGAATTTTCATGCAACAACTCCTAACATAGTTCTACATTTTATGCTAAGTTTGGTTTACACCCAGTTTTTATACCTAACCTACCATTAAGTATGCCTGTTCATGCTGTTACTCACAGACTAACTAAATTGTAACAAACCCAGAAAAAACTAATAGATATGCTACAAGAAGCCCATGAAGAATATACAAAAAAAAAAATTGCAAAGCTCCTCCCAACCTTAAAGTTGGCGATAAGGTTTGGCTATCTACTAGAAATCTGAAAACACCTGTTTCATCTCCAAAGTTGGGATGGAAATTCATTTGACCTATCCAGATTTCTGCATAAATTAACCAAGTTGCCTTCCATTCCTAACAGACTGTAAATCCACCATGTATTCTACATGTCATTGTTCAAGCCATTCAATGAAAACTCTTTTCTAGGAAGAAATAATCCACCTCCTGCATCAGTAAAAAAAACAAGGGGAAAAAGAATACATTGTTGAGAAAATTTTGGACTCTAGAATATTCACAGATTATTTACAATATCTTAAACAATGGAAGGGATATGTACCAGAAGAGAATTCATGGAAACCAGGAAACAATGTTCATGCTTCTAGGCTTACAAAGGCCTTTAATCAGACACATACTGGATGTCCAGAGGCTACCGTGAAAGGATGGAACTACTGTCAGGACTTGAAGTCAGAGACTCCTTTATCCCATGCTACAGCTCTTACCACTGAGCTATTTAGATCTTTGAACAGCAACTCTGCTGAACCGTGCCTAGTTTTCTGTTGCCTCAGCTTTGGTCCTTGTACTCCTGCTTTGCTCCACCCATTTTTTATTGAACTTCCTATCTAAGCCCCAATCTTGTACTTTCTCCTTGTAAGATTATTGTGCTCTGCCTAGGAGCTCCAGTTCTGCTGTGCACCGCCCATTGGCTTTTCTCCTGACTATGCCTCCTACCTGCTCCTAAAGTACCAAAACCTCTATGTACTCACCTCTGGCTCTACTGATCAAGTTTCCCATAAGTAAGTACCCAACAGTTGAAATAATAAAACTCCAAGTCAGATACAGATTGTAACAGAATCACAGCTCTATTAAAGTGAACACCAATAGTGAATTCACATGCATCAAAGTTGGCGCAGAAATATCTATGACTTTTTCATTTATCAGTGTAGACCTTGCAGAAATTCAGGTGCTTGGCATGAAAATACTCCATTCTGATTTCAATGATCCCCACACCTTGTGGGTTAGACCCTTTTGATGGTGTCTCATTAACATTATTTTCTTAAAAGTGAAATTGAAATATATAGCTGTATCATCTAGCTCTGACCCAAGGCCATTTAGTTGCTGAAAAACTTCTCTAATTGTAAAACGACATTAAGCATGCAAAATTAGATGATGCAGATCCCAAATGTATTGACATTAGATGAAGAAGAATTTCAATTTTAGTACATTTTAATGATATCTCATAAAATTGTAAATACAGTTAAAAAACAGGAAACATAAAGAAATGGAGGTGATAGAAATTATTACATACTACTTATTTACCTTCAAATATATAAAAAAAAACTCATTACCTCTGATCTACATCAGCCATGTATCTGTCTTACAGCTAATTCCTAATTTCCAAGCAAACAGTAAATACATCTGTGTATGATTTCTTAAGTGACATATGGTCTGCAAAATAAAATAAAAACAGTTAAGAAAAAGCATGAACACAGTGTTTATTTTCTAGTCATCAAATGCCATAACACAATTTCCATGTACATAATTATCAGTAGAAAAAAGTTATATGAATAAAAATACAGTTTGCAGTAGATCCCATAAAATATCTGCCATAAGATTCCCACTGCAGTATAGTAAAAGGTTTATTACAGACATTTTGTAAAAGTTACACAATTTGATGTCAACAAAGCCTACTGTTGCGGATAAATCTTTAAAATTGCTTTAATACAATGTAGAGAAACGTTGTTTAAAGGGTCATTGCCCCAAAACATTATTAGCAGAGGTGCAGTAACCACCCATCGAATTCAGAGCCCCATACGCAGTATAGTTTGTGGAAAAGTTTTATACACACATCTGGTAGCCCCCTGGTTCATTTTGGCTTTGAGCTGCTCCACTATATAATATCATGGTGGTCTTTCTTCTTGCACCATTGCAGCCAATGTTCCCCTCACATAAAAGGCATATATTTAGAGATGGGCGAATTTCTCAAAAATTCGATTCGGTCACTTCGCCGAATTTTCCGACAAAATTCGTTGCGTTCCGAATTACTTCGGGACGAAGGGCGTTAAAAAGCAGCTATTTCCTGGCTGCACAGAGCCGGAAGGGTGCTGTAGACCAGTGTGCCCTGGTTAACTATGCAGAGGAAGTTGGTTTGGTCTTCATCAATTTGTGTTTTAGTATGACACGCAGATGACTGCCGCCGCTCTTAGAATCGCTTCACTATAAAATTCCCTGGGCCCCTTAGAGGGCAAAACTGACCAAAAAAATCAAGCGGGAAGGGAACCCGTAAAGTATGCCAGCGAAAGTGGGAAAAAAAAAAAGCTGAGGCTCGGTTGGCAACTTAGGACGAGTGTGGAGGTGACGGCGGACCACACAGCATGAGGCAGGCAGTGCACAATGAATTTGGAGGTGGCAAAACAAAGAGGGAATCCGGGTGGACAAAGACTGAGAGCGGGGGTGACGGCGGCAGCAGTTGAGGTCAGGCAGTGCACAAGGACATTTTGGAGGGGGCAAAACAGGGGGGAAGCCACAAATGGCACAATCACACAGTGTGGAAAGGAAAACAGCAGCACATGAGATCAGGGAGTGGGACAAGACATTTTGGAGGCGGCAAAACAGTATTTGGCCACAGAGTGGACAATGAAAACGTGTGGAGGGCACACAGCAGCCATGAGATCGGCAGGGGGACAAGAATTTTTGGAGGCGGCAAAACATTTAGGCAACAGAGTGGCACAATGATACAGTTTTTAGGTCATGACAGGCACAGAGATGGCAGTGGCACAATGACATTCTGGAGGGGGCAAAACAGTATTAGGCCACAGGTGGCAAAAAACAACAGTGTGGGGGGTTTTGACAAGCAGCATGAGACGGCATGGAAATGAATTTGGAGGTGGCAAAACAGGAGGAAGCCACAGAGTGGCACAATGATGAGACGGGGGTTTACGGGGGGGCAGCAGCATGAGGTCAGGCGTGGCACAATGACACGGGGAGGACATGGGGCAGCCCCGCCCCCCGCAGAGGGCAACAGTGGCACATGACACATGTGGAGTCACGGCAACACAACAGCGCACAGCATGAGGCGGGGGGCGGCATCAGAATCGTTGGGTGAGGCGGTAGTTTTAACCCAGACTGACGCCCAAGGCATTGGTGTGTGGAATCCGGCCGTCCACGCCTGATTCATCTTGACAAGGTCGTCGTTTCCCCAAAATTTCCCCGGGGCAACGGGTTCTCCTTGGGTAACGATGGCCCCCGGCACTGAACCCCCCGCTTGATGCCA
>JAODAL010079370.1:0-12600 GCA_025379985.1 Phyllomedusa bahiana | reverse complement strand
AAAAAAAAATGGAACACCTGTGTTCCAAAAGAAACAAAACCCCAAATTAGATCCATGAGGGGTTTGAAACTAAAATGGGCGACTTCTGGAAGGTTTCACTTGTTCTGCTACTTTGGGCGCTTTGCAAATGCGACATGGCCCCACCAAAATCTGCGTTCCAAAACCCAAAATAGCGCTCCCTCCCTTGTACGCCCTGCCATGCGCCCAACCGCAGTTTACACCCAATGTAGGGTATTGACGAACTTGGAAGAAATTTGGGCTTAAAAAATTTTTGGGGGGTTCTTTTTTCCAGGATCCTTGTAAAATATGAAACATTTTCAGCTAAAATTGCAGATTATTGGAAATATTTTTTAAAATTTTCACAGCCTAATGCTAAAAAAAAATTTGTGAATCACCTATATTACCCAATTGTCCTCTTATCATTCTAGGGATCTAAAACTACCCCACTTCTTCCCTTTAATCTCCTTCATGTAAACACATGACCCCAGTCTCCCGGGTGGGTCCTATAAGTGTTACACGTATGTTTATGGTTTTGGGATTTTACAGATTATGGCAATTTTTATACCTCACATTAAACATTTTTTCCCTGTTGGGGGATTTTCCCACAAAATTGTTGTGCATGTTTGGATGATTTTCTGTGCAGCAAAACTACCCATAGTTTTAAATATGCGCCT
The DNA here is from genome assembly GCA_025379985.1 of Phyllomedusa bahiana. Taxonomy (NCBI): domain Eukaryota; kingdom Metazoa; phylum Chordata; class Amphibia; order Anura; family Hylidae; genus Phyllomedusa; species Phyllomedusa bahiana. The sequence goes on along the minus strand of JAODAL010079370.1, from coordinate 11,926 downwards.
GCTGCGTAAAACGGACAACAATTGTCAATTTCAATTCTTTGAAGGGGGGGATCCGAAAGACGCATCAGAGACCATGTAAAGCATGCATCGGCGACCAGACGTCAAAATGCACTTTGTTAGATGTGTGTTTAGGTCAATTTTGGCTACTAAACCCCCAGATCCAAACACGCACCTAAAAACGCTGTTTGGAACATACTCTTATTCTAATGGACTTTGAGGGTATAGAAACTGGAAATAAGAATACTTGTTCCCTACAATGGTTTCCTGCTCCTATCTTCCCCACTCACCCTTGGCCCACACTCTTGTTTCTTTGCCTTTAAATGGGTGAACCTCCCCCAAAAAACCCGTAGCAGTAAACCCCTTTCTATTTTCATTTATTACCCCCCAAACCCACCCACGCTCCTTCTTTTGCTGCCCTTTGGGATTTTGTTTTTTCTGCATAATTGTGAAAAAACCTCAGTGTTGCAGACTTTCATCCCTTTCAGACTTTTGTTTAGAGGTCATCCGGGAATTTTACAAAAATATGCAGATCGCCTAGAAAATGTTTTAAAAGACCTTTTTAAAAAAGAGTCCTCTTGGGGCCTGGGATTTGTTAATTTCCCCTTGTTTTAATTTTGATGACGAAAAATAAAAGAGCTATTTTAGGGAAAATTTTGCTTTGAAGTTTTGTTTTTCAACAAAAAATATTTTGTCAGTAGAAATGACCGGAACGTTAGTTTTAATTTAATGCCCCTCTACGTAAAAGACATGCAGTTCAATAGACACAAAAATTGATGAAAAGATTGCGAAATATAAATAATATATTTTATATATTTATAATATATATATTATAATATTTTTTTTTTTTTTTTTTTTTTATTGTGGGGGTTAGCATCAAGTTCGGGTAGTGCCTGGGTTTCGTCTCGAGCAGGGACACAGCTTTAAAAAAAAAACCCAAAATCCAGGCTATCCCGGGGTTTTTTAAAAAGGGAACAAAATAAAAGCTTAACCCCTTACGCCGGAGCCAGTTTTGGCCTTCCTGACAGAGCCCGGTTTTAAAATTGACTTGTGTCACTTTATGTAAAAATAATTTTTTGCACTTTCCTACCAAGTGATTCAGAGTTGTTTTTCGTGCACATGTGCTTTCAGTTAGTAATACTTTTTGGTCCAAAAAGTCCTTGTTTATTTGTGAAAAATATCAAAAATCATAAAAATTTAAAAAAATTTTGCAATTTTAAAAGTTAAAAATTTCTGGGAAGAAAGTATTTATTCCCTAAAAATAGTTTATAACTAGCATCTCCCTTTTTCACTGTAGGTTGGCATCTTTTTTTAAATTTATTTTTTTTAACCAAATTTAAAGGGGTTAGAAAATAGTAGAAATTTTTACATTTTAAAAAAAATTAGCAAATTTAAATTTTTTTGGGGTCTTTTCCAGTTTGACTGGCTTGACGTGGCATTTTGATACCGAATAAAGACCATCTAAAAACTAAAATCCTTAAGTATTTAAAAAAGCTTTTAAAAAATTTTTTGCCCCTTTGATTTTCACAAAATTTTAAAGCAAAGTGGAGGGAAATTCAAAATTTCTTTTTTTTTGCAGATTTAAATTTTTTATTCATTTTTCACTGGAACACTGTAGATTGACCATGGAAAGCATTAAATTTGCCCTCGATTCTAAATTTTCAGAGATATCCTTTGGGCCCTATTGCCTTTTTGGCCAAAACCAAAGCCTCGAATAGGAGGTGCCCCTACCGGCTCGGGGGTTACATTTTCATTACAATTTTTTTTAGGCGCCCATTTTTATTTTGCGGACCCCGGTCCAAAACCAAATAAACTCCCCCTAAAAAGACCACATTTTGGGAAAACAAACCCCCTTTATGGAAATTTTTTGGATGAGTGAGTATATCGACCCCCACAGGTGTTTCACAAATTTTTTTATTTCGGCTCTGAAATAAAAATTTTATTTTTTTTTCAATAATCTGAATTTTAGCTGAAAATGTTAATTTTACAAGGAATCCGGGGGGAAAAAGCCCCCAAATTGTTTACGCAATTTTTTCCCCCAAGTTCGGAAATCCCCTACTGGGGGATGTAAACTCCCATTTGGGCGCATAACAGGATTTAAAAGGAAGGGAGGTTATTTGGCTTTGGAGGCAGATTTGGGGTCCATGCGCATCTAAAACCCCCAGTACTAGAACAGGTAAAACCTTCCAGAAGGGGCCCCATTTTGGTTCCACCCTTCGGGATCTCTCTAGGGGGGTATTTTGTTTTTTGGGAGCAAAATTTGTTCGTTTTTTTTTTAGCAGGGCTTTGAAAATGAGGGGGAAAAAACGCTTTTCCGCCATTGTTTTTCTTCATTTTACAGTATTCTATACGGGTAATGAAAGGAAAACTTTCCTTGGGGTTGGTACTTTTACAATGAAAAAAAACTATAAAAAAATTTATTTTTTTTTCTTTTCACAATAGAATGAGTTTTTTAAAAAAATTGGGTTTTTTTATGTTGTCCTATTCTGACACCAAATTTTTTTAAATTTTTTTGTATAGGGCGTTTTGTGGGTTTGTTTTTTGCGGTGATTGAGTTTCTATTGGTACCATTACGGGGGGCATATGATCTTTGATATTTTTTTTAAGGTTTTTGGAGGAATTTGAACAAAAAACAGCAATCCAGGTAGTGTTTTTTATTTTTATTTTTTTTTTCCGGGCAATGTGGGCATAATTACATGTAGTTTTACTCAAGGTTGATCGATTACAGAGATACAAATTTTTTATTTTTTTTAACATTTTTTACGTTTTTTCCAAAAAAACCTTTTATTCGAAAAGGAAAAAAAGTTTTTGCTCGCCACAGTCTGAAAGGCCCTTAAATTTTTATTTTTTGTTTTGGGAGTTGTATTTGGGGTTTTTTTTGCGGGGGATGGTTGAAGTTTTTTTTGGTATCATTTTTTGGAGGACAAAACTTTATACGCTTTTAAATCCCCTTTTTGGGAAACCGTGAAAAAAATACTGCAATCCCCCCCCAAATTTTTTTTTTTTTTTTTAATAGGCCCCATGTGCAAATCTGTGACAAGTTGTTTTTCTTGTGGGGTTTAGATGTTAGGGATCCCAATTAATGGTTTTTAATTAGAAGCCAATTTTTTTTTTTTTAAAAAGTTTTTTTTTTGTGTAAAAAAAATATTTTGCATCGCTATCTTCTAATAGCCATAAATTTTAATTTTTCCTTACAGAGCGTGTAAGGTTTTTTTTTTTTGGGGGGATGATTAAGTTTAATTGGCGCCACTTTGATGTTGATTGAGTTTCTGATGACTTTTTACTCATTTATGTGCTGCGGGATGAACAAAAATCGTAATTCTGTGACGTTTTTTTTTTTTTCCTGTTCAGACGGGTTAAATAACATGACGATTTTTAGGGGGGGTCGTTACGCACGCGAAGTACCAAATATGGGAAATTTTTTTTGATCTTTTTTGGGGGGGATTGGCGTTTGAAAGGGGGAAAAAGGGGGTGTAGTGTTTTTATTTTAAATTTTTGTGTTTTGTTTTTTTTTTTTACATTTTTTTTTTTTTTTCTTTTTTTACTTTTTTCACTTTTCCCAGGGGGAAGATTTGTCCCCCCTTTTTTTTTTTTTTTTCCATTCATCCCCCAAATTTAAGTAGGGATCAGCACAAGCTTATCTGTATTGGGCTCCATGGGAAATGCTGTCCGCTGCCCCCAAAGCATTGGGGATCGTGATGTAAAGACAACCCCCGGTTTCTGTTTTCGCATCCGGGTTTCTGGTAGGGATCAGTAGCGGGACGAGGGTTACTGTGCCGGGAAAGGGGCACGGAGCTCCAATGCTGCCCGCAGCTGCGCTTCGCCCCGATGTCCGACTTTGACGGGTTAAAACCCCGCGGCCAGCTCACTCCCGGGCCTGGGGATGCGGGGGTGTGCCAGCGGTAATTTAACCCCTGGTTTCATGCCGCGATCTTGGCGCTTCCGCTTGTGAGGCGCAAAGATCCCATGAGTATCATTTCTCAATTTGAGTACGTCAAATGTTTATAAGGGGTTATGTCAGGCAAACAAGCAAACAAAATTCCTGCTCGGTGAGCACTAACAAAAAGTAAGGCCCTGATACCCAGAACACACAAAGTGGGCCCCTTTTATGGGGACCAGAATACACATTTCAGGGAACTTACAAAGTGGCGTTTGCATTCCACCAGCCCCATGACAGGCCGCAGACCCAGGTTTATAGGCCTGAGACCGCCTCACCCTGGGGGTGTTGATGGCCCCCACCCGGGTCTTTGACCACTCCAGAAAAAAGGGCCCCCGGGCAAGGGGAAGAACCCCCCTTTACTAAAAAATGTCAGTAGCAAATGCTATTGACACACAAGACTGTGGTTCCCCTTTTTTCCCAAAACTTAATTCTGTAATGTCAAGAACCACTTGTGACTCATTGCATATTTTTTTTTGCCTGAGACTCCGGTTCGTGGCGATTGGGGCTGTGATTAGCATTTAAGTGTCTTCCCAGTTAAGTACATACTTAAGGCCTCGAGGCCCACTTGTATGGCACAAACACCTACACGCTCAACATTACTATTAGTTACGCTCCAGCCGGCGTGAGCTTTCTACTTAGATATGTGTCGGCAGTGCTTTCTCCATCCACCCCTGGGATAGTTCCACACCTAGGACCAACATTCTGGACGATTCGGTTGCACACTAAACTCACTCTTTACAGTTTAGGGGGACTTAGGACTGGTTGTTTACTACCTGGCGGCACATCTTTAACTTTTGAAAAGGCCTGTTCCGACTCCTGGCTCCAGGTAACCATAACTGACCTACTGTGTCTTGTCACGGTCTGTGAGATGGAGCCGCTATGCTAGCAAGTTCCAGATTGAATCTTCTGATAGTATCATACTATACCTAAGAAAGCCCCTTACTTGCTTCTTTGTTGGTCAGGTTGTGACAGCCTTGCTATAGGCTCTAACTTTATTGACTAGTGGTTTTATGTCACCCCTACCAATTACATTACACCAGGTACCGGGCTTCTTCAGGACCGAAGGCAAACTTTTCGGGTTGCTGTAAGCCCTGCTTCTCTAAGGAATTCAAGTCAGCATGTACCTTTAGATCGATGGCACTGTCCCATGTCCTCATCCTTAAGATATATGTCGTCGAGATACGGCTGATGCATAATGACGATTGGGCTTGAGAATGTATATCCATTAACCTCTGGAAGGTTGCTGAGAGCACCCAGAGTTGAAGCGTGACATACTGAAAACAGACCATCTGGGGTGCAAAAGCGTCTTCTTCTTTGGCCTGGATTGGTTAAGGTGAACCAGCCAATAACTTTTAGTGAGAATCAGAGTAGAGAGGGCATCTAGCTGACCTTAGCCTCTCAATCAAATCATTCCACTTCGGCATTTGGGTTCGCATAAAAAACTTTGAGACCTCATTAGCTTCCTGATAGTCATTACAGAAGGTGTAATGAGCATCAGAATTGGTATCAGCACAAAGGGACTGGACCCACTCACTTCTTGAATCCTCAATTACTCGAGACTCACTACTTTTTCTTGACCTTCCTTTGATATGGCCTTTCTTCCAGCTTCTGGGACCTGGTATGGTTTTAGATGAAACCTTTACTCCTGGTTCGGTGACCATGTCTGTTATATAACTTTTGTGAGCCCCCAGTGTAACTCCAGAGAACACATCCTTATTTTCTCTGAACGAATTCATGTGTTTCCCTGTTTCTGGGACTTGGACACAGGAGTCTGATCTGATATTACGCACCTCTGAAACAATTTGGGGGGTCGTTACATTACAGCTGTCAGGGTTCCCTATCTTTCCACGGTTTAATTAAATTTACATGATAGCTGTTCGATTTTCTTTGCCCAGCTGATTGATAGAACTTTATAATTTACTTCCCCACCTTTTTCAATTATCTCATAAGGTCCCCGACCATTTCACTAAAAATTACTTTCAAGGTGGGTACTAACACATTGACACGATTCACCCGGGCTTGAAGGTCCTCACCTTGACGGCCTGATTATACACCGGCTTTGGGCATCCTGGGCTCTGCTGTAAATGTTACCACTAACATTGGGCACTGCTGCAGCGATACTGGTCCTGCTTAAGGGAAATGTATTCAATAAACTTTGTAGGGGTGGACTCGTGCTCCCATGTCTCTTTGGCTATATCTTAGAAGGCCGTGGAGTCTGCCATAACCTTGCTAAAACTGGGAGAAACCTGTGGTATGACTGTGGGAAACTTCGGACTGAGAACTTTAAGGCATGGCAGATGACAGTCCCAGTCCATTCCCATCCTTACTACCACCTTCTTTACATTGGCTCTTTTGTGTCTTGCTTGAAACTTTCACCCAAGCCATATGTTTGTGGATGATTATTACATATGTGTGAAGTGTTTCGATGTTTATTAACATTGCACTATTCTTGTTAACCCTTGACTAAAAGGGGTCCCATGGTCAGTCATGGATCTCTTTAGGTATACCGTCGGGAGAACATGTAGTACAACTACCCTTACAATTACTTTTTGATGATGTATTACATAAGGGAACAGCCTACTGGTGTACCGGGTGGCGTAGTTAACACCACCAATATGTAATGATGGCCCTTGCTGGACTTCTCCAGTGGGCCCCTAGTTCCATCGCTATCCTTTCAAAGGGATACCTCGATGACGGGCTATGGCTCAGGGGGGGCTACGGAAATGGGGCATCGGAGCTGGTTAACTGGCACTCGGCGGCAGACATCTTAGTACTGCTTTTCGTCTGTGTGCATCCCATGCGCCATAAAACCTTTGAGAATGCCGCTCTTTGGTCCTTTTCTGACCAAAAGGACCCCCTATACCACATTGCTTATGCGGAGAGGGTATAACACCATTACCTTCGGTAGGCTGTGGTCCACCAAATTGTTCCACAAACCTCCCCCCCGTAACCTTTCTCAACCGGGTTATAACAGGTCTTGGTTTGAATGCTGTATGGAAACACCGTATGGCCCTGGGGTATTTAGGCTCACCATTTATGACTTTCACATATTCTCAGGCTTTTAACAGTGTGGGATCTCTGAGGTGAGCAGTCCCAAAATAATCCAGCGAGACCTCTAGATCCGGCACAGAAGACATATCCTCTGTTCCCTCGTTTTCACCTGCCCAAAACAGTGAGGGTGAAAGGAAAAATTATCACCATATCTCCGTGGAAACCCTACTGCTGGGAAACCATGAGAATCAGGGTCATATGGTTCTGGGGGACACATGGTATATATCAACCTCATTATCAATTTTTAACTGTATCGGTGGACATGGTTCTGCCACAAAAGTCCCAGTATAGGGGGAAGTCTCTCCTAGGTAGCCAATCGTATGACTGGAGCGGTCCTGCACTCACGACTCCCTCTTGTGATCGGCATACACCACAAGGAGTCTCGAGCTTGGTCTAGGGCAAGTTGGGTACTCCTTTGTGTCCCACTGGATGCTGCATGAGGACCCTACACGCAGCAAGTGAGTGGACATTAGGGTCAATCAGGTATGGCGTGCCCAGTGTGACCAGGACCCCTGAGTCCAGCCAGACAGCAGTCATCCGGCATAGTCATTCACCTTTTTGAGATGAACAGCTGTCAATCAGTCTCTGCAGAGCACACTGCCGGGCTAAACAAACGACCTCGCCTAGCTGTGTCCGCCCACACTCCCAATGGCTCAACTGTTAAGGGGGACAGTTTCGTGGCCAACTTGCCCAGGTCATTTGACACCGTCCATGCACTGTATGCAGCCCCGGTCTCCTTGAGACTCTGCCCTAGGACCCCTGGACCTGTTCCTCATTTGGGTCTTCTCCTTCCAAACAAGGAGTCCCCTCTGATGCCACCAACCTTTGCGGACACTTTTCACCCCCCTTATTTACAGGATGTCTTACCAGATGTACGCGACGATGATGCTGTCCCTGGGATTAGAGGCGTCCCGGCGGCTGCTTTTGTTGCATGTCTGCCTGTTTCACTTTGTACCGTTTTACCAGGTTAACAGTTGCTCAGCATCTTTGGGCGTCGCCGTGTCTACCCAGCGATGGATACCAGGACGGCAAGGAACCGGACGAAACTTGTCCAAGACGACTCTACCACTATTTGCGCAGGTGTAGTCTCTTTGGTCTGTAGCCATTTTTTTCAGCACAAGTGGATCAGGGACATACATCTGAGGAGAGAGTGGAAGATTGGTCAGAAAAAGTCAGTTGTGCACCTGCCGGGCAACGCACGTCGTGGTTTACCCCAGCGAGCCAGGATCTAGCCTTTTACTTAAAGATAGTCTTGGTGTCTTCCTCACTGAGGGTCGAAATTTGCCTTCTGCGCTTCCCCACGTTAGGAAAGCGCCTGCTACTTAGCCCACTGAGCAATCGGTAGCTTTGCTGCACACTCTGCCACTCTGTCAAAGACCTGTTGGTAGGCCTTATAGTTCATCTGTCGCGCGGTCAATTTTTCTGCTATGGACGACTGTAAGCGGCCAGCACGGGTTGGGTTGGTAAGCGAAGCTTGGCGTTCATCTGCACACAATGTGCGCCAACGCCTGGTCTTGGAGTGCTTATTAATGTCGTTGCTGCTCCATTTTAGGCGAGAAGGTTAGCATATCATGAGCAGGGCGTGTTTTTGCCTGGGCCCATATTGGCCTCCCTAATGCACCTTCTGCTGGTTCGCTGCTCATCAGCTGGAAGGCCTGAATGTCTAGACCTGAATAAGCTGTTGGAAAAAGTTCATTCCATCTGGCGGGTCTCTGATTGCTGACTCTGCTGCAGCTTTTTACCCAGTACATAAAGTTTAGCGCTATCTAAGCACTTTTCACCGGCCGTTGCCCTTAGCAATCAATTGCAGTAAAGGGTCAATTTAAACACGGTTGTATGTTCTTTTTAAACGTCTATAATGCCCGCATCTTCCACCCATATGTGGGGGGTTTGCATCAACGCTCAGGTAGTTGCCTGGGCTTCGGCATGTCAGAGGCTGGGACACAGCGTAAAAGCCCAAGTCAGGGCATATGCTGGGTTTATTAGAAGGGCAACAAATAACACAGCCTTAATGTCAGGCAAAACATGCAAAACAAGAATAGATGTTAGGGCTGAGCATTAACTATTCAGTAACGGCCCTGACTACACCAGAGAAACACTATAAGTTCCTCTGTATTGAGACAGAATACACAATTACAGGGATACTTACAATGTGGCTTGTTAGCTATTCCACCAGCAGCCATCGACAGGCCTGCAGGTACCTGGAATTATTGGCCTGGAGACCTTCCTCAAACCTGGGGCGTGGCCACCACCGGCTCTTTGACCTCTCTCAGTAATGCCGTACTGGACAAGAGCGGAATGAATCCCGCTTGTATTACTAACATGTCATACGCTTCCCTTCCCGAGTACCAGGCCACTAGGGTGGTGTTGACAAAATTCTGGCGCGCCTCCGCGTGCGATGGCGGGGTACTCGCCATCTGTCCATGCGCTCCATATAGTCACATATGAGTGCATTATAGTGGAATTGTACCTCCATCATATAACGCAGCCTGTCACTTTCTCTCATATTTTATATTTATCTTAGTTTTATATATACGATAGTAGATTTATATATAACATATATTATGTTATATATATATATTGTGGGGGGGTCAGCCAGGGTGTAGCAAAGTCCTGGGAAAAAGGGGACACAGACAGGGTTTTGGACCGGCTCGTTCTCCATGGCTTTATTTGGATACAGTGAAAAAAGAGTAGTCAAACAAAACCATAACAAAAAAAGCCCTGCTCGCCGAGCCTAACTAACCCCAAGCTCCCCTTTACTACAATCTTAAAGCGGTGACAATTTAACTGTTAGATTTGGGAATTTTTGGCCCAAACTCCCCTGACCTGTAATTGCACCCAAAACCTAGCACCCTAGCGATTTTAATGGGCCAGCTAAACCCTACCGGAAGACGGAGCGTCCCCCCACCCCCGCTCCCGCTAAAAGCTGTCCTGGCTAAGCGTTTTCACCACTACAAACGAAAAACATCGAATCTGTCCTCCCAGTAATTTGAAAACCGGGGGTGCAAAGAAAACACCGTCACCACCCCCGTCCCACCTTCCATCAGGGCCTTACCAAAAACATATATAGATTAGCTCCAGAAAGGGTAGGCACAAACAAGTTACAGTTTTTGGTGCAAGAATAATAGGGTGTTTTTTACACAGCAATTATAAACAAAGAATAGCAAAGCGGAACAAAACATCTCCAGTCACGTTATCACGCATCCTGTTACAGCCCAAAATAGCACATCAGTTTGCTTAGGTTCGCCAAAAAAACAGATGTCAGCAACCGACGTGGTGTGGGGTTTGGGGCCCACATTTAGGTAGCAGGACAGCGTCCTGGGGACCCTTTTTTTTAAAACTTCCAAATGCACACCCCTGGAGGGAAACGGCAATGGAATCTCAGTTACACTCCCCATCTAGGCTTCCTGGCGCTTTTAAAGGCCCCAAAGAGGGCCACAAAAAACCCAAAATGACCGGGGAGCTTCCCACCCTCACTGAGCCCTCACAGAAAAGGGCCAATGAAAACTGGTAGCGCTAACTCATAAAAAAAGAAATTAAACCCAATTCAAAAAACTAGGGGGCCCCTTCTCCACTGAGCTCCTTGGATTCGGGGCAATAGACTGCAGTTGGGTTGCGATTTGGGAACAGGCAAAGCTGGGGTGGACCCTCCAGCGTGACATCCCCTTTAAATCTTTAAACCCCCTTTAAAAAAATTCCTTGGCAATTTTTCCCTCATCAATTTTTTCCTGTTGGGGTCCTACTATATTAAATATATATATAAATTAACACCACCGGGCCCCTTTAAAGGTACACCATGTATAACGGTTGGACCCCCTTTTGCCCTTTAGAAAAAATCCCAATTCTTTTCGTGGATGATTCAACAAGGGTGGAAAACATTCCCAGTTCAAAAACCAGTCTGAGAGATTCCCTTTATGACATGGGCATTTTCCGTGAAAATACCTCAGATGTTGGGTACATTTTGGTCAAAAGGATGGACTGGTCAGCAACAATACTCAGGAAAGGGTGGGTTTGCAACTTGCTCAATTGGGACCAAGGGGCCCCAAAGTGCCCAAAAAATATTCCCCACACCAGACAACCCCCACCCACCGAAACCCTTTTATACAAGGGGGATGGCCATGCTTTCATTTGTTGAGCCAAATTCGACCCTACCAACCCAATGTTCCCGCAGAAATCGGACCATCAGAACCCGGCAACGTTTTTCCAATCTTCTACTGTCCATTTTTGTGACTTGGGCAAAATTGGGCCCCCATTTTTTCCCGTTTTTGGAAAGGAGTGCACCCGGGGTGGTCTTCTGCTGCGTACCCTCGCCCAAAGTTCGCCCTAGGCGTCAATGCTCTTTGCCTACCTTGGTTTAACGGGGGCTTTTTGAGTCACTGTTTCCCTTTTTACAGCTCGAAACCCCTCTCCCCTTCCCTTTGACCTTGGCACAACAAGGCATTCCGCCCACGGACTGCCCCTTGGATTTTTTTTTTTTTTGACCCTTCTTGTAAACCCCAGAGAAAGGTTTTTGCTGAAAACCCCGGGGATAGCATTTTTGAAATACTCAACCCGCCCTTTTGGCACCAAAAACCCCGCACGTTCAAAGGACCCAAAACACCCTTTTTTCCCCCTACGATGCTCGGTTTGAACTGCAGGAGAGTCTTGACCATGTCTAAAATGCCCAAAAGCATGATTGCCGCCCTGTGATTTGGGTGATTGAAATTAAGTTTAAAAAAGCATTTGGACAGGTACCTAATAAAGTGGCCGGGGAGTGGTATATATTTTAAACCCACATGGCTTAAATAGCCTCACAGGCTTTCTTTTTTTTTCCCCTGTAGTGATGAACCCCCCTACATCCTGGCCCAATGTCACTTTTCTACTCTCCCCGGGTCCGACTGTCTGTCCTCCATTTTCCCCTTTTCCATCCGTCTCCCAAAACTAAAAAGGGGCGAAAAA
>JAODAL010079369.1:0-12600 GCA_025379985.1 Phyllomedusa bahiana | reverse complement strand
ACAAAAACTAATTAGGAAAAAATACATTTTTTAAAGGCCCCAGGAACCATGTATTAATTTGCCATGTACAGATTAAAAAAAAGGGGTCAATTTAAATTTTTTTTTTTTTGAAGAAAAATAGAAAATGCACCTACTACTTGGGGGTTTGGGGTTTTGAGCTGTACAGTTTGGTATAATAAAACATGGTCTACTAATGCTTTTTTCTTTGATCTATCCCTAATAAATAGTTTAAATAATAATAGATGAAGTACTGGTGGCCAAGTATGACATGAACATGCGTGGAGGGTTTTTATACCCTGTTACAATTCCCCTCGGGAACCATGTATCTAAAGGGCCCTTGGTGTACATTTTTTAGCTAATGGCTTTATTTTTTTTTTAAATGGCATTATTTTTTAAAGATTGTTTTTGTAATTCAATAATATAATTATAATTAAGAGGGGGCAAATTTCTCAAAAATTGGGTTTCGGCCCCCATTCGCCGAATTTCCCGAAAAAAATAACTTGGCCGAATTACTTCGGGAGAATCGCGAAAAAAAACAGCTATTTTCCGGGCTGCACGAGCCTGCGGGGTGCTGTAAAACTTGTCCATGCTTAAATATGCAGGGGAGCTTTTTTTTGGGCTTCATAACAATGTTTGTTTTAGTATGAAAACCCACATGATGCCTTTCACTCTTAGAATCCTTCACTTAAAAATTTCCGGGGCATTTAAAGGGGGAAAAAACTGACCAAAAAATCAAGCGGGAATGTACCTGAAAAGTAAACCAGCAAAAGCTGGAAAAAAAAAAGCTGAGAGCTCAGTGGCAACATTAGTGACAGAATGGGAGGTGACGGCGGGGACCACAGCAGCATGAGGTCAGACAGTGGCACAATAAAATTCTGGAGGGGGCAAAAAACAGGGGTAGGCCCAGAGGGACAATGACACAGTGTGGAGGTCATGGCAGCACCCGAGGCAGCCCGTGGCACAATGACATTTGGAGGGGGCAAAAAAGGAGTAGGACAAGAGGGCACAATGACAGTGTGGGGGCACGGTAGCAGCAGAAATGAGGTCAGGCAGGGGCACAATGCCATTCTGGAGGGGGAAAAAAAACCAAAAAGGGGGGGACAGAGTGGAAATTGAAAAGAGAGTAGAGATCACATCAGCAGCACATGAGGTCAGAAGTGGACAATGAACAGTGGGGGGGGGAAACAGCAGCAGCACAGGTCAAGATGGCAAAATGACTTTTTAGGGGGAAAAAAGAGGATGGGCACAGAGGGGCAAAATGCACAGTATGGGGGTCACAACAGCAGCAGCTGGGGCAGAAGTGGCACAATGACATTTGGAGGGGGAAAAAACGGGAAATTGGGCCACAAGTGGCACAATGACACAGTGTGAGGTCACGGCAGAGCAGAAAATGAGGGCAGGCAGGGCCAAAATGACATTCGGAGGTCCCAAAAACGGGGAGAAAGGCCACAGAGTGGACAATGACACAGTGTGGGGGTAGGCGGCAGGAGCAACGCAGAGGTCAGAGATTTGCATAAGGGCATTTGGAGGTGGCAAAAAACAGGAGTAGGCCCAAGAGTGGACAATGAACTAGTGGAGTCCCCCCAAAAGGCACCCACATGAGGTCACGGGTGGCCAATGACATTCAAAGAGGTGAAAAAAACAGGAAATAGGCCACAGGGGGCCCAAAAATGACAACAGTGTGGGGAGGTCAAGGAAGCGCGGGATGAGGTCAGGCAGTGTCAAAAAGAATTCTGGAGGGGGGCAAAACAGTATAGCCAAGATTTTACAATGACAGAGAGTGGGGGGTCACGGCGGCAGGAGCAACAGCTTGAGGTCAGAGAGTGACACAATGACAAAGTGGGGGGGGGCTGACAATCCATCCCTGGTAAAGATGTTTGGTGGCAGAGGGAAAACTGGAGCAATGTGTGGCATCAGGCGGGTGGCCCGGAAATCAGAATAGTGCTGAGACAGGTAATTTGAACCCAGACTCATTTCTCACAGTTTGGGTGAGGCGTCATGGCTGATGTAGTCTGACGCCTAAGGCATTGGTGTGGGGAAATCCTGGCCGATCCACGCCTGATTCCATCTTGACAAAGGTTAGTCGTTCCACATTTCCCGTGGACAACGGGTTTCCCCTTTTGGGGTAACAATGGCCCCCGCCGCACTGAACACCACCCCTGTTTGCCACACTACTGGCCGGGTGGGACAGCTTCTCCACTGCAACTCGGCAAGTTGCGGCCACACATCCATTTTGGGGCTGCCCAGTAGTCCAGTGGATCTTCTAACTGGGGTGGCAGAGTGCTGTCCAAGTAGGCCACCACCTGTTGGTTCAGGGACTGCTCCGGGTCCTGCTGCTGCTGGCGACTACCCTCCTCACTTGGCGGGGGGAAGGAAGCTGCTCATCAGTGACTCCAGACTTAGGTTGCTGCTGATGGAGCTGGTACTGCTCCTACCCCCCCAACTTCCCCCGGAAGCCGCGGCAGTAGTACGTGGGTGCTGAGGAACCCCCCGGTCCGACATGTCAGGGGAGGGACGATGCCGCACATAGGCAGCGGCCAACTGACTACGGGGGAAATTTCCCCTATAGTAATTTGAGTTTTTCCTCCCTCTCAGTAGCTGGGAAAAAGGCTCCCATTTTGGACCGGTAGCGAGGGTCCAATGGGGTGGAGAGCCAGAAGTCACCCCTCTGCCGGATGCTAACTATTCGGCTGTCCACTAGCCAGGCAAATCAGCATGCGCGAGCCATCTGTACAAGTGACTCCGAGGGCTCCCTGCCTCCATCTCCACTGTATACTGCTACGGTGCTTGCGGGTCATCTGCCTCGTCTTCCTCATCTCCATCTACCTCCTCCAGCTGCTCCTGCTCCTCCTTTCTTGTCACCTGGGTAGAAAATCCAGTCATTTAATCAGACAATGTGTCACGGACGCCCCTGCGACCCCTGTCTCGGGTCGCAGGCACGTCCGTGCTGCGGCTCTCAGCGGAGCCCCGTCCCGCACGTCGGGTTCGGGGTCCGCTCTGCTTCCCAGTCCCTGCCAGCACCCCACTTACCCCGGCCGCGCTCCTGCCCCAGTCACTCTCAGCCTCCCGGCGCGTGGCTCCCCCCCCTGGGGCGCGCGCGGCCCGGCTGTTTGAAATTTAAAGGGGCAGTGCGCCGGTAATTTGCTATTGCCCGGGCACTGCTCCTATTTAGGTCGGGCCCCTCCTGCCGGCCCTCGCCGGATCCTTAGTGTGCCCTACCTCTGGAGAAAGCGTTCCTAGTCTATTTTGTCAAATCCGTGTACCGTACCCCTTGCCTCGTTTATCGACCACGTCTCTTGCCGCCTGCCCTGACCGTCTGCCTGTCCACGTTTACGATCCAGAGACGCAAGTCCTGAACATCTGCCTGTCACCGACCACGAGCTTGCCTGACGAAACTGTAATAAGTCTAACCTTGGCCGCCACAGCAGGAAAGTCCCGCCAGTGGAACGACCTGGTAGACTCCCGCCGCAGCAAGTCCATCCCGCTTTGCGGGGGGCCCTCTTGGGAAAACCGGGACCTACTTAGATTCCTTTTCCCTGGCGTGGGCTTCCCCATCGCCTGCGGTGGTCCAGCGGATCCACTACCCGTCCGTTACAGTAGGATCCGTCCATGGATCCCCCCAAGGTGTCGTTTGCCAAGTGTCGCCAGTATCACCACCGTTTGTGGCCAAGCAGTCCAAACAGATCCCCGCAGCAAGCGCAACAGCTCGAGCAACTCTCCTCTCTGGTGCAGCAGTTCATCGCCACTCAGCGGGCAGCAGTCGGCTGCAGTGGTTCCTCCCGTGGAAAGTTGCTCCAGTCGGTCCCAACTCCGGCTATCCATGCCGACTAAGTTTGATGGGGTTTCCCAAAGGGTTTCTTGCAGGGGCTTCAATCACCCAGTGCTCCCTGCATGTTGGAACTCATGGGCAGGTCAGTTCCCGTCAGAAAGATCCAAGGTGGCCTTCGGGGTCAGTCCCCCTCTCCGGTAAACCCCTGGCCGGGGCAACTCCTCTGTGGGACCGAGGTGACCCAATCACGGCCGATCTAGCGACATTTCTACTAGAGTTCCGGAGTGTCTTCGAGGAACCTGCTCGTGCGTCATCTGCCGAAACCGCCCTGTTGAACCTGCAGCAAGGGAACTCCCCCGTTGGAGACTACGCCGTGCAATTCCGCACACTAGCATCGGAGCTAACCTGGAACGATGCAGCATTATGCGCCACGTTCAAAAAAAAGGTCTCTCCAGCCCTATCAAGGATGCACTCGCCGTCCGGGACCTTCCGTCTTCTTTAAGCGAGCTAATCCACCTGGCTAACCGGATTGACATCCGATCGCAGAAAGGCGTGAGGAGCTCCGCCAAGAGCAAGAACCAGCCCGTACACGCCGTCCATCTCATCTTGCAACCGGGTGTTTCTACGGCCTCCACCGCCTCCTTCCCAGCCAGCCGTGGAAGAGGTCATGCAGGGAAATAGAGCCCACCTGTCCCCCGCAAGAATTTAACCGACGGCGTAAAGGGAATCTATGTCTCCTACTGGGGGCAGCTCTGATATCTCCTCCTTGTTGTCTGCTTCGCCCACGGCGCCCCGGGAGAAGGGGCCCACACCTAGGCTACGTGGGGAAGCATCCCTAAGCGTGTGCAGTTCTCTCCCCGCCTGAACTTTTTTCGGTCCTGATCGGCACTAAAGCCGGGACCCACTTTCAAGTTTCAGCATTCTTGGACCCCGGGTTCTGCTGGAAATTTTCCGGGACGCTGCACTGGTGTCTCAACACTGCCTTCCCGTGGTTCCCCTGGAGAATCCTCTGTCCATTTCCCCGTCAGGAGAGATCCTCCGTGACCCTGCCCCGTTTCCGTACTGAGCCCTTGTCCCTCCAAGTAGGGGCAACTACACAAAGAGAGACTATCGTTCTATGTTTTTACCCCGGTCCTTCTTCGCCCGTCCTATTGGGTCTCCCTTGGCTGCAGGGGCCATGCCCCCGGTGCTTGACGGGCAGACGGGCGAGGTCTTGCGTTTGGGGCCCCCAGAGTGTCGGTCTCGCTGTTTGGTGACAACCTCGCCAGGTGCCAGCCGCTTCTACGGTACCAGCTAAGCCTCTAGGGGGTCTTCCCCGCAACCTTACCGGGAGTATCTGAAGTCTTTCTCCGAGAAGCAAGCAGAGACCCTACCGCCACAATCGTCCTTATGATTGTCCGATTGACCTATTGCCCGGTACCAGCCCTCCTCGGGCAGAGTCTACCCCTTATCCTTTCCCGGGAGACACAAGCCATGTCCAAGTACATACGGAGAATCTCCAGAAGGGGTTTTATTGGGAAGTCCTCTTCTCCTGCGGGGGCGGGATTCTTCTTCGGGGAAAAAGAAGGATGGTACCTTCCCGACCCTGCATTAAATTACCGGGGTCTGAATGAGATCACGGTGTAGAATCGGTACCCTATACCGTTGTTCACGGAGTTATTTGACCGTCTGCAGGGCGCAAGGATTTTTCTCCAAACTGGATCTAAGAGGGGCCTACAATTTGGTCCGAATCCGCAAGGGCGATGAATGGAAGACGGCCTTCAACACCAGGGATGGCCACTTCGAGTACCTGGTAATGCCTTTTCGGACTGTGTAATGCCCTGCCGTCTTCCAGGAGCTCGTGAATGACATTTTCAGGATCTTCTCTACACCTGCGTAGTGGTCTATCTGACGATATTTTGGTGTACTCGCCTAAACCTCGAGTCCCACCATTGTCATGTCCGTCAGGTTTTTGGGAAGCGGCTCCGAGATAATCACCTGTATCCCCAACCTGGAGAAGTGCCTCGTCCACCAAACCAGCCTTCCGTTTCTGGGGTACATTATTTCTGATCGAGGCCTACAAATGGATCCAGCAAAGCTGTCAGCCCGTGTTGCAGTGGCCACCCCCCCAGTCCCGGTTTTTCGTGCCAAACAGCGTTTCTTGGGGTTCTGTAACTATTATGCCAATTTATTCCCCACTTCTCTACGCTTGTGGCTCCGATAGTGGCTCTCACTAGAAAACACGCTAACCCACGCAGCTGGCCCTCCGAAGCTGAGGGGGGCATTTTGCAAAGCTCAAATCTGCCTTTTTCCACAGCATCTGTCCTCTCGCGGCCGGACCCCGCGAAACCCTTCACCCCCGGAAGTAGATGCCTCGTCTGTGGGGGTCGGAGCCATTCTTACGCAAAAGGGCCCACGGGCCCAAAACCGTAACGTGTGGGCTTCTTCTCCAAAACCTTCTCCCCGGCCCCAAAGGAACTACACATAGGTGACCGTGAGTTTTCTGGGGCCATCAAGATGGCTTAAGAATGGCGCTACCTATTGGAGGGGTCCCCCATCCCATCGCATCTATTCGACCACAAAAACCTTCAATACCTCCAGACGGCTCAGCGACTTAACCCACGCCAGGCTAGGTGGTCGCTCTTCTTCTCCCGGTTCGACTACCAGATTCACTTCCGGCCCGCGGAGAAAAAACATCAAGGCGGACGCCCTTTCCCGGGCTTCTGACGTGGTGGGTGAGGAATCCACTCCAGAGCATATAATTCCCCCAGAACGCCTTATCTCGGCTGCTCCAGTTGACCTCCGGAAGGTTCCTCCAGGAGGACCCCACGTTCGCCCTGCCCCTCCGCAGACGCATCCTGAAATGGGGCCATTGCTCTTTTGTGGCCGGTCCATCCCGGCGCTCGGAAAGACGTTCCTGTTGATATCCCGGTTTTTATTGGTGGCCAGAGCTCGTCAAGGATGTCAAAGGGTTTCGTTCAGGCCTGTTTAAATCTTGTGCCCGCAACAAGACGCCTCGTCACAAGCCGGCAGGCCTACTACAAAACCCTCTACCCATTCCGACGCAACCTTGGACCAACATTGCGATGGACTTTATAACCGATCTCCCTACCCTTTGGGTGGCAACACCGTCATTTGGGTGACCCACCCGATCGGTTCTCCAGATGGCGCATTTCGTCTCTCTGCCCGGGGCCCGGGCCCTCGGCCACCCGTCTGGCCAGACCTATTTTTCCAAAAATGTGTTCCGTCTGCATGGCTCCCAGCAAATCGTCTCGGATCGGGAGTTTCCCGTTTGTTTCCAAGTTCTGGCGTGCCCCCGTGTTCCCAAAATCCAGGTGAAACTCGACTTTTCGTCTGCTTACCACCCTCAGACGAATGGCCAGGTGGAAGAGTAAAAACCCGGTCTTTTGGGGGGTTATCTACGCCACTTCGTCCCCAGCACGCCAAGACGATTGGGCCAACTTGTTGCCATGGGCGGAGTTCTCGTACAACTCCGAGACTCAGAATCTGCAGGGGTCTCCCCCTTCTACATTGTATACGGTCTGCATCCCCGCCCACCTCTCCCTCTGGCATCTCCATCCAAGGTTCTGGCGGCGGACGCACTGGTCCAGGACATGAAGACCATCTGGTCCCAGACCCGCCAATCTTTGCTCCGCGCTTTTTCCGAAACGCATGAAGACCCAAGCCGAAAAGGAAGAAGTCCTCCTCCTGTCTTCTCCCCCGGTGAAAAAGGTGTGGCTGTCGGCCAGAATATGTTCCGTCTTAAGATGCCCTCCTACAAAATGGGACCCCCGCTTTTCCTGGGCCCCTTCGAGGTTATCAACCCGTAATTAATCCGGTTTCTTACAAGCTCCGGCTTCCTCCCACCATGAGAATTCCTAACTCTTTCCACGTCCTCTCTACTAAAAACCCCTGGGTTTTTAACCGTTTCTCTCCGAAGTCTATCCCTTCCTCCACCCATACTGATGCTTCCAAGTCTTTGAAGTCAAGGAGATCCTGCGTATGAGGAAAAACTAGAGGAAAACGGTACTTTCTGGTAGACTGGAAGGGGTTTGGTCCTGAAGAGAGGTCCCTTTGGGGGCCGGAGGAGAATATCCTGAACCGTAATCCTCCCTCCAGAGATTTCTTCGTCCCCGTAAGAGAGGGGGGCCCAGGGGGGGAGGGCCCAAGGGGGGGGGTACTGTCACGGACGCCCCTGCGACCCCTGTCTCGGGTCGCAGGCACGTCCGTGCTGCGGCTCTCAGCGGAGCCCCGTCCCGCACGTCGGGTTCGGGGTCCGCTCTGCTCCCAGTCCCTGCCAGCACCCACTTTCCCGCCGCGGCTCCTGCTCAGTCACTCTCCAGCCTCCCGGCGCGTGGCTCCGCCCCTAGGGCGCGCGCGGCCGGCTGTTTGAAATTTAAAAGGGGCAGTGCGCCGGTAATTTGCTATTGCCGGCACTGCTCCTATTTAGGTCTGGCCCCTTCCTGCCGGCCCCCGCCGGATCCTTAGTGTGTCTACCTCGGAGAAAAACGTTCCTAGTCTAGTCTAGTCCTTGTCTCTCCGTGTACCGTACCCCTTGCCTATGTTTATCGACCACGTCTCTTGCCGGCCCTGCCCCTGACCGTCTGCCTGTCCACGTTTACGATCCAGAGCCGCCTGTCCTGACCTTCTGCCTGTCCCCGACCACGAGCTTGCCTGACGAATCTGTACTACGTCTACCCTTGGCCGCCACCGCAGGCAAGTCCCGCCAGTGGAACGACCTGGTAGACTCCCGCCGCAGCAAGTCCATCCCGCTTTGCGGCGGGCTCTGGTGAAAACCGGACCTACTTAGATTCCGTTCCCTGGCGTGGGCTTCCACCATCGCCTGCGGTGGTCCAGCGGATCCACTACCAAGTCCGTTACACAATGCTTCTGCTCCAATGTCCTCCTCCTCCTCCTCCTCCATTTCAGTCCCCACCGGACTCATGTGGCCCCGAGTTGTAGTAGCCACGTCTCCAGTCCCCTGCCCAGACAGATTTTTCAGCATCTGTTCCAGGACATGAAACAGTGGAATGGGCGTTATTCATCCCGTATCCTGGCGACCCGACAAATAACCCTGGCCTCCTCGAATGGCTCAACAAACGGCAGGGGTCACGCATGAGCTGCCACTGGCTGACATTAAAGTACACAGGGGAGTACCCTGTCCGCCTGGATCATCAAAAAATCGTTAATGGCCCTTTCTCTGTTCATACAGTCGGTCCAACATGTGCAGGCTGGAATTCCAACGGGTGGAAACATCGCATATCAGAGTGTGTTGGGGGAGGCCATTCTGCCGCTGCAACTCGAGGAGGGTGTTCCTGGCTTTGTAGGAATGGATGAATGCATGCACAGTTTCCTGGCCAATTTCCAGAATCTTCTGAAGATCGGTGGAAGACTTCAGGAACCTTTTCACAACCAATTGAACACATGCGCCATGCAGGGCACATGGACCATCCCCTCCTCGTAGCGCGGACACCATGTTTCTCCCATTTTTCCGTCACCATGGTTTCGATTTTGCAGTTGGCGCGGAGAAAGCCACACATCGATTTCTTGCTGCATGACGCGAGCAGTTCCTCCCCCTGTGTGGACTTCGTTCGCCGAGGCAAGCCAGGGTAGAACTGCGTGACACCGCTGTGCCCTACACATGTGGTATGATGGAGCAGTATTTTGTGGAGGCTGAGTTTGGTGGTGGAGGAGGAGGCGGACTTTGGGCGCAGGAGCCGCAGTTTGACAATGTGGAGGATAAAGCGGCGTCTCCTTCCAAGTTGTTGGGTGTGCCTAGGCAGGACACACATTCACCCTGTGGGCCGTAAAGGACATGTACTGGCCCTGACCGTAGTTACAGCTCCAGACGTCCACGCTGCCATGCACCTTGGAACAAACCGATAAGCTCAAGGACTGGCCCACCTTCTGTTCTACATATTATGAAGTGCGGGTTTACGCCTTTTTGGAAAAGAAATTACGGCTTGGAACTCTCCATATTCGGCTCGGTACAAGCCATTTAGTTTCTCTGAACGGTGCAGAGTCTACCATTTGGAAAGGGAGGGACTGCAGTACCAACACCTTGGACTGGAGCACGGTCAGCTTCTGCACCTTAGGATGGTTGGACGCATATTGTTGTCTCTTACAATCGCCTCGCTGAACGACTGCTGGCGCCATGAGTAGCGAGGAGCAGGAGCATCTGGACCGGGAGAAAGATGTCAAAGAAAACAGCTCCCCTTCTGCAGAGGTGGTGGAGCTTTTTACTGGCTGCAATGGCATGCGTGCCACTGGGCGCTGCTGCTGTTGCTGCGGCGGCCAGGATGGACCACCACATCTGAGCCACGTTTCTCCCAGGCCACCGGATGGTGAAAGCTGCATGTGTTGATGCAGGGCCGTGGTGCCAACGTTAGCTCCCTGGCCCCCGCTTCTCTTTCCTGCCCACAGATTCTACATATACCCATAAACGGCTCCTCCAGTGTCCCTTTGGGAAAGAACTGTCACACCGCCGAGTAACTGATTTTACCACCAACGCTCCGCACTGAGTGACTACTGCCGCCGCTGCCTCGCTGACCCCTTTTGGGCCGCTACTTTCTTGGACCTGTGAAGCGGGTTTTTTACCCCCGTGGCCGCTTGGCTCCCGACCTCACACTGCTGCTATCCTGCTAACTCACGGCCACACGACCCACTTGCTGGCTGCGCCGCTGCCTGAGGCGCAAGCTGACGCCCTCTTCTCCTGACGATGATGAAAGCCCTTGCCTCACCCGCTCCCAAATTCGGTCGGCTACATCATCATCTATTTGTGTTTCATCGTCACTGCTGTCCTCATCACCGGTCTTGGTATGCAGAGGCTGACTCCTCACAACATGACCTCTCATGCCACTAAGAAGCTTGGGTAACCTTTGGATATAAATTGCGCTCCACAAATGGGCAGGAAAAATTTACTTGTATGTGCCTTTTAAAAACACTGTGTATTTTACTGAATATAAAAGCACAAACAGGCTTAATTTAAACCCTTTGGTTATGAATTATGCTACAGGCAAATTTGCTTCTTTGGCGGTGAAAAAGAACGTTTCGTTTAGTGACCAAAACAGCAGAACAACGCTTAATTAACCCCTTAATCTAAATTGCGCAAAAGAAATGAACAACTAAAAATTACCAGCTTTGTAGCGTGTTACAATGGCGTGTATTTTACGCTACACAACAAGAGAAAAACTTGGAATTAACCTTCGCTCGTGAATTATACTACAGGAAAAATGTCTTTTTTGGCAGTGAAAAAGACGGTTTCTTTTAGTCACCACAACAGTAGAACAACGCTTAATTAACCCCTAGATGTAAATTGCGCAAACGAATTGATCAACCAAACACTACGAGCTTTGTAGCGTGTTACAATGGCGTGTTTTTTATGCTTCACAACAAGAGGAAAACTTGTAATTAACCTTCGCTTGTGAATTATGCTACAGGAAAAATGTATTTTTTGGCGGTGAAATAAACGGTTTCTTTTAGTCACCACAGCAGCAGAACAACGCTTAATTAACCCTGGATGTAAAATTGCGAAAAAAGAATTGAGCAACCAAGAACTACGAGCTTTGTAGCGTGTTACAATGCGTGTATTTTACGCACACAACAAGAGGAAAACTTGTAATTAACCTTCACTTGTGAATTATGCTACAGGAAAAATGTATTTTTTGGCGGTGAAATAATAGGTTTCTTTTAGTCACCACAGCAGCAGAACAACGCTTAATTAACCCCTGGATGTAAATTGCGCAAAAGAATTGAGCAGCCAAAAATGAAGTGGTATTTGTATTGTAAAAACGCTGTTTCTTTAAATGAATACAACAGGAACAGGCTTAGATCACCCTTGGATATTTAATGTGCTGTGAGCAGATAGCATTAAAATGATATGTAGCTGCACTGGACACACACCTGGACTTCAGGTCCAATACCCCAAAAAATCAGAAATAGAACTTAAGAAAAAGCAGTCTCTGAGACAAGCTGAGACACCCCCAAAAATTCGATGTATAAAAATGAGTTCTTTTAGTTATCAGCTAACATAAGCAGCCGAGGCAGCACCTTCCCTGATCAGTACAGTGAGAGCGGTATGAGCTTCCAGCGTCGCACCCAGACGTATATAGTGCGGTGACGTCACAGAATCCCGCCGGTCTCCGATTGGCTTCATCTCTGCACATGTCATGTAGACTATGCCCTTCTTCCTCCCAGAGTTCTTTGCCACATGTAACGCCATGTGCTTGCAGCCATTTTATCAATCAAAAGCACACTTTGTTCACGCGAAGTACGCCAAAGTTCGACTTCGTTCCGAACCGAAGTTTTCCTGAAATTCTAACCGAATTCCACTTCGTTAGAATCAATTCGCCCATCTCTAATTATAATTACATTTTGTTCCACATTCATTTTACTGTCTAAATGCTGAGAATGTTTTGAGTTTATTAGATGATAAAAATTAAAAAGAATATGGGAAGCTGCTCTCTGCTGCTAAATCCTTTAGATTCGGTATGATCCTAGGCAGTGATAGTCTCCCACGGGACGTGTCCAGACCTGATGGATATCCACCAGTAGATGGTCTTGGATGCCATCATTATAGCATCTGTCTTTGAGAGAAGGCATGATTACTGTTTTGTATGAAAAAAAGGTGGAGGGATGTGACTTGGGGTTCTATCTCTCTCCTGAATGTGAAATATATGATTCTCTCTAAAGTACCACCAAAGGCTGTCATCGGACAGATCATTTACTCCACCCAGTCCTGCGGCATTGATAGCCACATGATCACATATAGTCTTGTTCTCATGAGAAAATATAAAAAGATAGAGGGCCGCTCTTATAGTGAAAAGTATGTTTATATAAAAAATTAAAAAAAG
>JAODAL010079368.1:0-12600 GCA_025379985.1 Phyllomedusa bahiana | reverse complement strand
ACCCACTTTGTATACAGATCATAGCCAATGCAGTTGTTCGACCAGTTGTTCTGGTATAAACACAATGAGGTTCAACTTACATCCCCCAACTTTTTACCTCCTGAAAAATTTTTTTTTTTTACTTTTTAAACCACTGGTCCTTATTTGCAAAACTGTTAAAAAAGGAATTCAACTTTGTTCAAATTTCAAATAAAAAAGTAAATATTTCATGCCAACATGAACAAAACACAAAAGGTTTATTGACAAAGAAGTCGCAGCTCCATTTGATACCCAAAATAGACGCACTTAAAAATAAGCACATACACTTTATAAAGGGGGCTGTCGTAAAGTATAATTTGGTGTAGCAGTGAAAAAAGGGGGAACCATGCCTGGCAAACCACAGCAAGACCTGCAACCAGGTACTGTCAAAAACATCCCCGCGGAAATCTAAAAATCCACTCAACACCGCAGGGGCTGGGGGAAAATAGGCGAGTCTGCTGCAGGCCAATAATTTAGAGTCATCGGGAAATGAAAAGTAATTTTGGTCAATTTTGTACGCAAGCAATGCAGGAAAGCTGGCCGCTGCTGGGAACTTCAGCGTTGAGGGGGACGCTCCCCCCATTTTGCTCCCAGTTTTAAAGCGACTGCTTGGGGGGGGAATGGAGTAAGGGAAAATTTAGAAGCAGACTTTTTTAGGATTTTTGGCCACTAGGTGGAACAGAAGCCCCAAAATGTGCTAGTGTCCCAGGGGGTCCACGGCCCACTGCTAACCCCAACTTTAGTCTTGGAAAGCCAGGTCCTTTTTTACCGTCTGTCAAAACCCGTAACTCTGCTGTGATTTCCAAAAATTCTCCTAAAAATAGTACAAAAAGATTCACAATTCCTTTCTTGTTACATTAATACTTGACAGCAGAAAGAAAGTTGGGGTTAATATAAAAACCTTAAGTAACAAGGCCAGCTATACTTTTTTAAGAGGCCCTATAGGCAAAAGCTTTTCTAGGGAGGCCCCCCTACCAAGTAAACTGATGACCATTTCAATTCCTCCACAATCCCGGTAAATCAGGGTAACTGCCTTTTCTGCCTGTAGCTAGAACGGTCCTGTAAGTACATTTCCTGTTGTCGTGTCCCATCGTGCAGTAGTTGGCAGAGTGTTTTTCCCCGGTGGGCCCCTGGGTTTAACATCCTGGAATGATCACTACCGGGCGCACACACGCCAACACAACACAAGCCAAATTTAAAAGACACAAATTTCCTAAGTGCCCCTCTTTCGATCTTGGATAAAACGAAAAATCCAAGAAAATTCATATGACACTAGGAGAAACATGCAAACCTCACACACCAGAGAAAAAGTTGTCTTTGACTCCCAGCCCCCAAAAGGTGTGATGAAAACTTATGTGTTCCTGAGCCTCTGCGTCGTCCAAACCCGAAAATCCCCCCAACCATCGCTGTTTGTCCTGGACAGAGTCACCTGGGGCCCGTGCCAAGCAGCACAGGGCACAAGGCTGGGTACATCCTGGGCAGGATGCAAAATCCATCACAGGTATATACACACACACACTCAAAAACACTATGGGAAGTCGTAGAAGCACCAATTAGCCTAAACAATGTCTGCAGAAAAACATTCATGCATACACCGAGCAGCAGGGGCATTGCTAGAGTTTGGGTGGGCCCCATGAAGGCATTTCATATTGGGCCCCCCAGTCCAGACCAATCCAGCTATTCCCTTCCAATTCTTTAGGGCCGCCTGTCATTCAGGGGCCCTTGGAATCGTCGTAAACTTTCCCCCCCCATTACGCACCACCTGCCAAGCATGATGAGATTCAAAGCCCCAAACCCTTCGGTGACAGTCAACAGGGCCCCATCTAAGCCTCCATGACACCTACTTTCAAGTCAATACATATTTAAAAGTGCTGAATTTTAAATGGCCGTGTGTTAATTTCAATTCTATTATATGGGGTCAAAGTGACCCCATATTAGTTTCATCATATTAACACAATTCATGTTTAATTGAAGTTACTGAAAACTATATCAGCATTAAATGATGTCAAACAAGCTTTAAGTAATAATGTGGACTGTATTGGTAGGAAAAAGGATTAACACACACACACACACACACACACACAACAAACCACCACACACCAGGTGTTTTCTTTCGAAACACACAGGTATGTTTATTTTTTAAAAACCAAACAGCATAACATGTACTGGTATAACCAATGAAAAAGACAGATGCCTTATATGGAACCAGAGAGTTCCGGAACTGGTCAGTGAGTTTCTATATAAGGAGCAACTGCACCTTCACATTTCATTTCTAGAGACACTCTGAAAGGAAGCAGAGCTGAAAAAGAATCTAAGCTATATTGTTTGCATTTTTTTAGTATGGGTTTGACTTGCACAAAGGTGCAGGGCCCTGAAAAAAAAAACGTTCAGGGCCCAAAAAAAAAGTCAGTCTTCCCAAGTTCTGGAAGAAACTGAGGAGGACTAAGGCCAGGACAAAAGACACAGCTACCATGGCTGAAGACATTAATGTTTCACAGGAGAGCAGCCCGCTCGACGAGGCTAGCTGGGACCCGGAGTAGACGACGGGCCGGGGAGACGCCCCGCCCGACAGGAGCTCGGACCCAGAGAGACGACGGGCACGGGGGCCCGCTCGACGAGGCTAGCTCGGACCCGGAAGAGACGACGGGGCAGCGGGAGGGCCCCTCACGAGGCAGCTCGACCCGGAGAGAGACACGGGCAGCGGGAGAGCGGCCCCGCTCACGGGGGCTGCTGGGACCCAGAGAGACGAGGGCAGGGGGGGAAGCGGCCCGCGACGGGGCTAGCTGGCCCCCGGGAAGAGACGACGGGCAGCGGAGAGCGGCCCGCTCGACGAGGCTGCTGGGAACCCGGGGAGACGACGGCAGCGGGAAAGGGGCGCCCGCTCGGGGGGCTAGCCGGCCCCGGGAGAAGACGACGGGGGGGGAGAGCGGCCCCCTCGACAGGCTAGTGGGACCCGGAAAGACGACGGCGCGGGGAGCCCCCCGCTCGACGGGCGCTGGGCCCCGGGAGAGAGCGACGGGCACGGGAGGGGCGGCCCCTCGACGGGGCTAGCTGGGCCCCCGGGGAAGACGACGGGGCGGGGAGGGGGGCCCGCTCGACGGGGCTAGGCAAAAGGAGAAAAAAGACGGGCTCGGGAAAAACCCCCCGGGGCCCTCGTCGGGTAGCCGGACCCAGAAAAAGGGAGGGCCCGGGGAAGAAAAATAAAACTGTTGACTTACATGCTGAGTGGTGGTATTTTATTCCCCCTATTATTTTATTTAGCTCAAAGATACAGGGCAGACCTTTCATAATGCAGCCTTTAAAAAAAAAAAAAAAACGAATGACAAAATTTTGTATTTTTTTCATATAAAAGAAAACACAGTTTGCAGAGATATTCTGATTGGGATTCAAATTTTATTATGGAGGTGATAAAGAGGTTTTTTCCCCTCCAAAGGCAGAGATGGGTGCTGAGGTCAAAGTCTTCCATCTATTTTGTTGAAGGGAAGATTCCCACCAAGTTTTTCACACTGACAAAAATGAGACAACGTTCTTTTGGCCTCGGGTGGACCGAGGCATCGGGGGGCAGAGAGAAAACACAGAAACTCGCTTGTTGGGGAGAGCACGCTCTTTATTATCATCATGGGAAAGGGAAAACAAACACCCCAAGAGCACCAAAACTAATAAAAGAAACACAAGGTTGTCAGGTGCCCAACTGGGGGAGCACACACGTGGGAAATTTATGTAGGCTAAATTTCGACGAGATCGGACCGGGTACACAGAGCCCGGGGGAAACCACTCGGGAAAAACAATAAGGAGATGAAAACCTTTTAACAACAACGAAAACAAAATAATAAAAAGGGGTTTATTTAAAAAGGCACGTGAGGCATGCCGGGACAATGGGGCCCCCCCGGGTTGTTTAACACGGCCCCACCCCTAAAGGGGTTTTCCCCGGCGCGACCCTTTTCCCCCCCTTAAAAGGGGGGGCCCTTTCCCCAGCAAACCCCCCCGCGCCGGGGCCCTCCCTTCCCCGGGGGAACAAAACAGCGCAGGGGGCTGCCGGAGATTTTCCGGGGCAGTGCGGGGCCCCCCCCTACCCCCGTAATCCCGCCTCCGGCCCTTGGCCCAGGAAACCCTTTAAGCGATGCGCAACTTCTCCAAGGGGTTTAAAACTCCCCGCTGACTGCCCCCAGCTCCCCCCGAAATTTTTCCAAACCCCGCCACATCACGACGGCCCCCCGCTCCTGCTGTTTGGCAAGCCCCGCGGCGTTATTCCCGGGAAAAAGCCGGGCCCCCCAAAGCTGCGGCCGTTTTCCTCCCCTCCCAACACGGCGGCCCCCCGCCCCGGCGGCTTCTCCTCACTGACGGGGGGCGGGGGGGTTTCTTGACGGCCGGTGAGCGGCTTGAGTGTGTGCCCCCCCCTCCTCCTCCGCCTTGTCGTCTTCGCCGAAGTTTTGGGGGGCGGGGGGAGCGGCTTCGGGGCGCCCCGGGGCCCCGGGGCTCCCGGTGGTTCCCCCATCGGGGTTTTCCCCCGTTTCTGGCAGAAAACTTTTCCCAAAGAGTTTTAAAATTTTTCCGTCCCTTTAACCCAATTTTTCCCCAAAAAACCCACAATTTGAAAAATTTTGTTAAATTTAAAAAAAGGAAATTAACCCCAAAATATTAAAATAATTATTTTGTACATTTAACCTTAATACTAGGCAAATAGAGCCCAAAAAACAGGAAACCATGATCAATAAAAATTAAAAAATACGTGCAAATAAAAAATAAATAAAATTAAAAAAATAAAAACTGGAATAGGGGAGAAACAAAAAGCGCCATCTCAAATACACGAAATCTCCCATGGGAAAAAAGTGCCGGTGAGGAAATTTTTACCAAGGCGTTAAAATTGATTTCCCGGGCCCCGTATTTTTCCCGTTACGGTTGGGGAAATAAAGGGGGGAAAAAAAAAAATAAGGGGGCTTTTTCCCCAAAATTTTTCCCCTCTTTACCAAGAACCCCTAAAGGGCCGCTCCTCCCTTTCCCCCCAAAAAACCGCCAGACAGAAATTTTTTTCTGAAAATCCAAGGGGCGTGCATTGCCCCCCAAGGCCCTCTGATCAAGTAAAAAATTTCCCATATAAACAGGGCTTTTCCCCATTTTGTTTTTGAGCTAACGGGCGATAGCATTCAGGCACTAAGGGGGGAATTCTCCGACTTTCCGGGGAACAAGGCTTAAAAAAAATTAAATAACCCAAAAATAAAGGTTCGCCCTGGATCTGACACTAGGTCTGAGAGGCGCAGCTTTCACTCTAAACCCCACCAACAAAAGGTGCTGGGCCAAATAACAAATGGGAAATAGAAAAAGGGGGGGGGGCCCTTTGGGGGTTTTGGGCCCAAAAACGGGATTTGAAAACAGACCCGGGCGTTGCTCCCCCGTGCGAGTGTTTTTTGGGGTTTCCCCAAAAATGGAAAACGAAAAACCGAAAGTAAAGGCCCGAACTTTTAGGGAAGCCGGGGGAAGGGACACCAAAGATGTCGACAAAGGCAAAAAAGGAAAAATAAATGGCACTGGGCTTGGTATGAGGAGGTGGGTAGTGACAAAAACCCCTTTTTGGAAGCTGGGTGCCAAAATTTTTCTGGCAACCAGGAGCGTGCTTCAGCACTTAGTGGGAAAGGGAAAAGCGCAAAAAGGGAAACCCAGGGGGAAAAAAAAGTGCTGTTGTGGTTTTTTCTTCCCCGCCAATCAGGAGTCAGGGGGCAGCTTTTTGGGAAAATTTAGATTCAGCCTTTATTGGGGACGATGACTTTCCAAAAAAGCCGGGACATTGTCTGGCTTGGGGGTTAAAGGAAGAAAATTTGGGCCCCTTGACATAGGATAACTTCAGCACTAAAAACTACATATTCTTTCATTAAAAGGGGGTAACAAAATAGCTAAAAAGATAAGAACTTCTAAGCCAACCAAGGTTTCTAATTTTATTTTTTTTTTTTCGTCCATTGTGCACAAACAGTAAAAAGGTCTGCATTCTCTAAAGAAATTTCAAGGTCAGTCCTTTAGTTTACATCACTTCTTAAAAAGAGTCCTAATGATTAATTCTGTATTTTGGGTTTTGCAGTGCTAAATAATATTTTCCCTACTGTGACGGGACGAGTTAGACCCTAGTCGTTTTTAAAAGGGGGAAAAAAAAAAAACAGTCCGGGGAATGCAGCACACCTCCCGTTTGAAGGGGGGAAAAAAGCCACGGCAGATTTTTCCCCCCTCAAAAAACCGATGCGTGGGTAATTTTTTAAAAATTTGCTCCCTGCCCTTCAACGCTGAGATGACCTGTCATTTACTATCACTATCCCCCTCGTCACTTTACGTAAGAAATTAGCGAAGGATAAACCCGCCCTTGCACATCTGTCCGTCCAGAGCAGCATGCGAGCTATCCATGCACACAGCTCTCGCAGATTTTAAAAACGCTGTCTGAGAAGCTAAAGAATGGCATGTGTCACTAACATTGATGAGGCCACGGGCAAAGTTATAATAAGTTCTAAATGTACTGGTCCGATTTTATGACGAGGGTGCGGGGCAGTGTGAAAACGCAGCACCTTGCCAGCAAAAAAGTCAATTTTTGCGAATGCCTCAGCATTGATGCCGGAACTAAAAGATGTCCCGCGATGATATGGGCTGGAGTAGGGACAAGTCACCAGTAATTCTACTGCGCAATTGTCCAGTAGAATACTGGTGACCAAACAGATTGATGCAGATTAAATTGACGCCTAGCTAGGAAGGAGAACCCAATCTGCTGGACATCTCAGGAGACATGGTGTCCCATTCTGCTAAGGCCCTCATGAGCCCGTTTAGCTCAGAAGTGGAAAATTTTTGCTCTGATGTTTATTATGACATAGGGAAATCACCTAAGCAGAAGGAGATTTTTTTCACAGTTTCAAAGTTTACGCCTATCCCCCCCAAAAGCTTGAAAAGGCACATCAGTAACAGAATCACTCAAATACTGGAGGTCTGCAACAGGCTGAATGAGCTCCTGGTGTACTAGTGCGCACTACTACCATGTAAATGGGCCAAATAATGTTACAAAGGAACAAATACAGCTAATACAAATCATTTTAATAATGAACCCCATTTGTGATATGTACTTAGTGCCTGTTATTTTTTTAGTTTAGTTTTAGCTCTTTTTTGGAATGTAGGTCTAACGATCTTTTAATACAGTTTACAACGGCTAGGTGTTTATTCAGGAAGTACTGTAGCAAATTGAGCATATTAAGGTGTACATCTGTATACATACACGTGTGCGTGTGTGTGTGTTGTGTATTACAGAAGGCTTCTTTATCAAATGTTTGGGGAGACATGAGCTCACAGTTGAGGAAAAGGCCAGGGTACGAGTTTTCCCCAGCAAGAACAGGCAGCATTTTCCCCAACGGGAAAACAAAGGTTTAACCGAGACAGAAAGGCACGGATCCTGTGCTCAATTTCAGAGTCTGAAAGAAATGAAGGTCACGATTGACTTATTCAGAGGTAACTTGTACACCTAGGCAAACCACTGCAATTTAAAATGTTATAAATTTCAAGTTTTAAAAGTGGTTGTATCCACTGGCACATATCTGACCATTTTATACATGATACAAATGAAACAGTTCAGGTCTTTTCTAAAAGCAACAATTTAAACCCAAATTAATGAGAATATTATCGACTGTGAATACCAGTGTGATACTGTGAAGAACTGTGTAACAAGGTGTCCTATAGTTTAAATCCTGTAGATGGAAAAAGAACATATTCAAAAGCCTTAGAATACATCACTGTAGTCTTAATTTTTATTGTCCAAATCGCTTGCTCTATCAGAGGATGAAAAACCCGACTTGATCCTACAAACACATCGCACCCCATAGGGGGAACTGAGTTTATTTTTTTCCATTGGTCAGAGAAATAAAATTTTTGTTTTATGTACAACATTTTTAATTCTTGAAATTTAGTTTAAAGGACCACAAAATTCATATTGGAATATATCAAAAAGTAAACCCTCTATGAGCAGTATGACTAGTATTCTGAAAAAAAACCATCCAATTTAAATTTAGCTTGAGCTAAATTCGTGTTATTAATTTTTTTTTAATTTATTATATATTAATATATATAATATATATAAATGGGGATTTAAAAACAATCAACTTTTGTTCAGTTATTTTTCCCCAAAACTGGTCGTGCGTTTTAATGCTCAAAAAAATTATATTTTCTTTTCATTTTCGAGATCCTTTTGACGTTTAGAGATTTGTCAAAAAGCTTCAACATGAAAAGTAAAGGGCATTTGGTGCATGGGAAATGGTGGGCCCCTTTTAAAAGACTCCTGAAAAAATTTATGAGACCCAAAGGTAGTCCCCCAAGGGAAAATTCTCAAGGGTTATGTACGGAGCAGGGGTTTTCAAAATTAAAAGGAGGCCCTTGTTGGACAGTTTTGTACATTCAATCAACAAAACCCGTGCGGGGAGGAAGGTTTTAAAAGTTGGGGCTACATGACATTACAGTATAAGACTCTCTCAAGGGAAGGGGGAATGGTCGCGGGGTTCCTGCTAAAAAAACCTTTCCCCCGGGTAAAACATATTAACGTCACTGTCTTTTAAAACTTTGCATTTCCCGGGATCCCCGGGTGTATAACTCGTATTTTTTCATGTGAATTCGGGACCGTCAATTTCGACCCCATTTTCCAATGTGGAAAATATTTAATGTTAGGATTTTGGTGGCATATAAAAAACAAATTGTGATGACACACATTTTTTCCATAGGGTTCTCCTGAAGGGAAATTATGAAGTCTCGCGTGATCAAGTCCACACTTAAAGGTCCCCGGATGGGCAGCCTCAACTATACCATGACCAGCCTTTGAGCGATCCCTTTCATCATTCCAAAACTACCAATTACATTTACAAAAAAAAAAAGAGACTGAACAGGACTAAAACAGAAAAGGCTGGTGAGGCAGAAGGGGTGCAGTCCCAAAAAAAGGCAAACAAAATGTTCAACAGGCCCAAAAATTAAAGGCCAGCAAATCCTCCCCCGTGCCTCCATTTGCCAAGCCCCCAGCCCCTGGTCAACAGTTTCAGAACACCGCCAAAACCCCCATTTTTCCACCTCCCCCACCTCTAAAAAGCCAGAGTCCTCCATTTGCCACAACCTCCTTTGCACCAGATTTGACAACATCTTCTTTTTGCACCAGTTCCCAACCTCAGCCCCAGCTTTAACCTCATTGAACCAGCCCCACCCTACATCAGCTACCAGGGCCGACCAACACTTTTTTTCCCCACTCTTTTTTGGCCAACCCTAACACAATCACCGTCACCAAAATTTTAAAAAAGGAAAGGTTCGAGACCCAAAACCCTGTTCAAAAAGGAAGAAATAAGGGGGGGGGGGAAAAGTTTTAAAATTAAAAATTTTTTTTGTTAATCCATAGTAAAACTCTTTTGGGGTTTTTTTTTATTTATTTCTCATTGTTTTTCAGTTCTCGAAGCACTTTAAATGATTGTTATTAAATAAAGGGCCATTTTTGAGTAAGCTGTTTTTTATTTTCTATTTGTATTTAAAATTTCTAAAATTTATTTTTGATAGCAAAATTTTTTTTTAAAAAAAATTTATCCATCCCCCTCCATCCATCCATTTCCCTCCATTCTTACCCCTTTATCCATCTGGCCGCGGGGGAAACTGGGGGCCCCAAACCCACATCTTCGGGGAAGAGGCCCCCGTGAGAAAAATTTAAAAATATGATTTTGGGGAATTTTGGGGAAAAAAATGGAGAAATTCAGACATGAAGAACAAACCCAGTATAAGCCCCATATTACAGCAGCATCTTCGTGCAGAGCACCCGACTCTGAGACCCCGGGCCCGCTGGCCTGTTCAGTAATCCATCCCTGTTTAAATATCATTTACCTGCCCCCCTGTTGAGCTGAGTGACGCGGAGCGAGATCTGCCGGCGGTGAGGGGTGGAGGGAGTATAAACTGACTGCAGCCAAAATCGGGCAATTTTTACTCCGGGGTCGGGAATTAAGTTTTTTCCTCGGGGGGGGCCCGATTTTTTCCAACCATTACATGGCGGGCCCCAAAAAAACAATGGCTAATTTATAATTGAAGGGAGGGATGAAAAAGGTAGGCGCTCGTGAAATGACAGAACAACGACTGAGACATTTTTAAATGGCTGATTAGGTTAAATTTGCTGACGGGCATTGGGGGGCTATTAAATTTTCTGCAAGTCTGTAAAAACAACAACAACAACAACCACTCACACACCCATTCCACTGTTTTCTGTTAGCTGAAAAAAAAAAAGGCACTTCAAAAAACTAAAAAGAAAAGTTTGCAGTGAAAAAAAGGGTCTTTCACGAAATGGACAAGGAACAAGCATTCATCCTGCCCGCGGGATCTAGAGAATTCTCGCAGACATTTAAATAACCCGAGTTTTTGTCATTAACATTTTAAAAAACACCCTCAGAAACCTTGGGGGGGTCTATTTTTCAAATAATTTGGGGGTTTAAAACAAAATATTTTTTTACAGCTCCGCGATACAAATAGAAAGAACAAGAGTAAATGATTAAGCGCCTGGGGTCTCGAAGCAGCTCTGACCCCCCTTCCCCATTTTTTGCAAATCGCGCTTTTCCGCACGATAATGCCCCTATAACCCATTAGTTTTGGGGTTTAAAAAATATTTTAATACCCCCAAATTGTGCCCGGGACTAAACAAGAGCACGCCCGGGTAGGGGTTTTACACTGTTTTCGGTTACGAAATATAGCCCCACGGATAGTTTTCCCCTGAAGCCAATCTTACAAATTTTTGCACCCAATCTTACCTTGTTCGGGCTCAGTGGGCAAAGGGCCTCGTGCCTGTAGTCACTTGGTCCCCCGTTTTAAAAAAGGGTAGCTTACTTGGAATTAAATAGCGTTTCCTCAGCTAAGAGACAAATATACGCTCCCGACGCAAGTTAAAAAAAAAGGGTGTTTACGGTTTGCTTTTTTTTTTTTGGCCTATTTAACCAAATTTTTTAAAAAACTCAATATTTTAGACAAATGGAAGTTTAAAAAAAGCAGTTTAGGGAAATTTAGTCAGTTTTTTTTTTTTTTTTAAAAATTTTAAAATAATTTTTTCACGAATAAAAACTGAAATACACAAAAAAGAACGGGGGTGGGGCCCAGCCCCTGTTTTTTAAAAAAATTTCTTTTAAATTTTTTTCATTCTCTGGGTTCAAACAAATCTAAGGGGCCAGATGTTTTTGCTTGCGGGCCAATGTGGCCCGGGGGCCCCCCTAATTGGGCCCACCTGTGTTCTACTCCTATGGGGAGTCTGCGAGTTTTGACGGGAATGGGAGGCTGCCAAAAAGGATAACGATTAAAGCAAATAAAGCAGGCGAAATTTCAGTAAATAACCCAAAAAATAAACCACTAACTTAGGGATTTTAAAGTCAATTTATTTTAAACCTTTTTTTTTCCAGGTAAAAATTTTCCCGAAAACCCGTTTTTCCCCTGGGTTTACCCCGGGTATTTTTGGGAAATAGCAAGCATCGGAACTTCCCCGGGGTACAAAACGCCCTGCGTTTTAACTAAAATCTTCAGCCCAATTTGGTCAAAGTTGTGTCGTCAGGCCCCAGGGGGGCGGTTCCAGTTTTTTGCAGGGGCCGGGTTGAGAAGAAAAAAAACTAATAACTGAAGCAAAAAAAAATTTTCATCTCAAAAGTAAAATTTTTTTAAAATGAAAACACATGGGTTGGTCCCTTTTTATAAAAGTTTTTCCTTTTTTTTACGCTGCCCTTTTTTCCGGGGTTTTTTTAGGGGCGTTTCCCCTTTGGGTAATAAATTTTTTTACTGGGCAGGTCAGTGCCCGGGCATTTTTAAAAATTTAAAAGCGGACTGGGGCATTCACTTTCCCGCTAATTTTTACTGTATCCGAAAAAAGATTAACAAAGTGTAAATGTTGATTCAAATTTGTGGGTGCACTATACAATTTTTTTGTGCAAAATTTGAAGTAAATTAAGCTTTGGGTCCCGTAATTTAGCTTTTACCCCAATTATTTTAAATTTAAAAAATTTGCTAAAAACGCAAACGTCAATTTGGTAAAAAAGGCTGCTAATTAATTTGACTTTGTTTATACTTTTGGGGTGTGTGTGTGTAGGGGGGGCGGGTTTTGGCAAAAATATTTTTTGATGATAATTTTTCCTTTTCAAAAAGGTATATATTTAAAGCAAGTTTTTATTTCTTTAAATTCAAATTCTCCATTTTGATTTTAAAAATTTTTATAGTTTAATAATTTGATTGAGAACCCAAAAACGGCGACAAAATGAAAGGACCCGCAATTTTTTAAAAAATTGCACGAAAATGGGCTCCCCACTGTTCAAACTTGTTTTAAAATATGTAAGTGAAAAATGTTCAAGTACATTGTTTTTTATGAAAAAAGCACTGTTCCCTCCTTAACAGGAAATAAAAGTGGAAAATTAAAATTTTTGCAATTTTCTAACGTTTAAATTTGGGGAAAAAGCTAAATTACACAGCAAAGCTTAACTTCACTTATAATTTTGCATTTTTAAAATGTATAGGGTTTTTTTAAGCAATATAAAAAAATAATGCTGCTGGGGCCCCCCGTAAAATTTTAAAAAAAAAAGGACAAAC
>JAODAL010079367.1:0-12600 GCA_025379985.1 Phyllomedusa bahiana | reverse complement strand
TGCTGCTTTATTTGTCATGTCTGCTATGTGTTTTGTTTTGGTTTTTTTTGTTTTTTTTAGTAATATAATGTTTTTTCCTCAACAAATTCCTAATTATACACAATTACAAAAAGAAACCTAAGAAAACAAATCATTATGAAAAACAATTACACTTTTTCCAGAGCATTTATCAAAGCCACATTGTCACACAACATT
Organism: Phyllomedusa bahiana; assembly: GCA_025379985.1. Taxonomy (NCBI): domain Eukaryota; kingdom Metazoa; phylum Chordata; class Amphibia; order Anura; family Hylidae; genus Phyllomedusa; species Phyllomedusa bahiana. Next base: position 12,405 of record JAODAL010079367.1, on the reverse strand, counting down.
GGAATATGGTTTTACAATCAATAAGACATATCTACAGGGGGATGCTTGATAATTAATTGCTTGCTACTGAGAAAACATTGTATCCTCTTAAGGCCTAGAGGAAAGAGCTTCCTGCCGACTGGGCTGCTTTCCAAGTAGTACGATAAGATAATGTTCAAGGCATGACACACTTGTATGAGGATAACCTCTACAAAGACAAATTATTTAGGTAATTACTGGTTTTACAATGCAAACATTTCTTCACAGGATCTCCACACGGCAATGATTCATGGTAGAAGACTCCAAGTAAAAATAAAATAATAAACATGGGAAAGTTTTTGTAAAGTTTTAGAGTAAATCGAAAATGTGCTGTACTGAGGACTGTTTGTGCATTATAATAGGATATTGGATGCAGACTATAATGTTGGCACCTTGGTACAGCAGTGTGATAAGTCGTAATAACAGTGGTGGACTCCAAACATCAACCAGCAAAACAGGGAAGTACACAGGCAGTCAAATGAAATAGCAAATCAAAGTAGATTAATCAAAAAGACGCACTGCTTAATGATTTGGTAAATGACCAGTGGGTGGATGAAGACAGATGGACAGCTGGTGGGGCTTCAAATGCTTGTTCAGTTCAAGGATGTAAGAGTAATTGTAATAACTGTCCCTAGCTAGCTGTCCATATGCTATTCTTTTAAAGCTTGCTCTACGACTGCCCCTAGCACTGGAACCTAAAGTTAACCTGAAGTTTACCCTAAAGCCTTTCCCTCAAGCCTCTAAGCTATATCTGACCCTAATACATTAAGTGGCTTTAGGCTCCAGCAAGTCATGGACAGGACCCAATAAAAAACTAAAAAAGTCCAGTTATATATTTCTAAAAAAAACCCTACCAACTCCTGAATGCATTGATTTTCACGGCTGTCCCGCTGGTTGATACACATTTGCGTTCCACTGCTCTGTATTTGTTTTATGGAGGTTGGCTCGCATATGTGTTCCAAGCCTCATTTTGGATTTACACTTGGTTTTCCTCTTGTGACTTACTACCAGTTACGATAGTTGACACGCATTTTGCGTGCCACCGACCGGTACACATTGGCGCTGGGCTTTTAATTGTTATAAATGTATAAGTGGCGCGTTTTATATGTTTTAAATTAGGTCTATTCAGTCATGTTTTGAGAAGAAGCTGGAAGGGGTAAGTGCTGAGGCTCCACATCCCAGTTTCTCCCTACAAGCTCTTCTTATCTTCTCAGTTGACCTGATGTTCGAGTTATTTCTCCTGCCACATGGTTCTTTCTCTGCTCTATGCAGGGGAGAGAGTCAAGTGAAAGCAGTGTAATAAAAGCTTCTGACTTCTTCCTCTTCTCTGTACAATGTCTGACTGTTACTCATGGGGCAAATACAATTACACTGCATGCCAGATTTGGCCCACGGGCCTGGAACTAGCTCAATAAGACATTTAGCTAGGGCTATCTGTATTTTACCTTTGGACTACACAAGAGAACTTTCAAGAATTACCAGGGATTTACATCCTATGGTATCTCCAATGTGTCACACATAAATTTGGTTTAAAATAGTATTGCCATCTCAGAAATTAATAGCATACCCATGAGTTATGCCATAAAATTCTTATAGACATGTGGCCCACTTCTGAAACCCCTGCTCTACCTGGGATAGTCCTGATTACTTGAGAAGAGGGGGTTTTGCCTATGTTACACTCTCTATTCTTTAAAGGGGATTTTACGTATTGGGCTTTACTATGCACTACCTCTCGGGTCCCCCAAAAAGGTATTTGGGGGGCTTGTTCTCAAGAAAGGTGTAGTTTCCTAAGATGGGATCTGCAGCTATTAAAAAAAGGTATATTCTATTCATATGCCATTAATGTCTGAGCTCTAAAAAAATGAAGGCATTTTCACCCTTAGGCTATGTCTACACAGTACGGGATTACTTTGGGATTTTATAGTTAATGTTGTACCGGTTACCATAGAAGGTAGTAAAGGTGAAAAAAATCAGGCGATACCTTTTAGAAGCTATCTCAGTATATTTAATGATAAGCTTTTGAGAGTACAGTCTCTTTTTCAGACATTGGTTATAAAAGAAACTGAAAATTTCAGTTTTTTATATACAAAAGACACGGCCCTTTCAAAAAACTTAAATCCTTAAAAATAACAAAATGCAAAAAGAGAGCATCATTTACAACAGGTCAAGAAATAAGGGAAACTTGTGGGCGTGACGGAGGGATCAGTAATTTTGCTCTTACTCTTTGCTATCAGGTTGATTTGTGGTCCTCACAGTTCATACATATGTACTAAACTAGCATAATATTAAGTCCCATTTTTTCAGAGTTTAAAAAATTTTTCATTTTAATTTTTTCCCTTTCCCTTCCTCTCCTTCTGCATCTTAAAAATGTCCCCCTTAAAACCGGGGAAACCCGCAAAACTTCAAAAGAGTTGGTCTTTTCTGGAGAAATGTGCAGCCCCTGGGGGAAACTGTTCTGCTTTGTTAAAGGGGAATCTGGGAATTAACCCTGACTATTCCCGCCATTTCCCCCAACATAGAGGGCCCCTTTTGGGCATTTCAACACACATTATGAGATCCCAAAAATTGCAAGACCTGCAGGGGAAAAATTCCCCCCTAATTCTGTGCACCTGCTGTGATGTGGGGCAGGTACACTGCATTTGGGGGGATGTGCCTGCAGGTTCTTGCCCAGGTAGGGTGAGGTGCCATTTTCTGTTGGGGGCCCTTTAGGGCACTCCGCAATAATAACCACAGGTTTGGTGGTTGCCGAAAGGAAGGGAGGGGGACCGGAAATTTTTTTTTGAGTCTGTTGTCTCTATGTACACGGTTGGAGTTCCTTGGGAATCCCTTTTGGGGTCCCAGCTGTTTTTGAGGGGACAAAAAGGGGTTTCTCGGGCTTCATTTGGGTCTCTTTAAAATGTGGCAGATTGTCCCGTTAATGGCTGCCGATTTTTTTATTGGGGGTTTTCCCTCCTGGATTTTTAAGCAGACTCAGTATTTAGAATCTGCAAAAATCCTGTGCCCATAGAATGCAATATAAAATACGTGCTGTAGTCCACACAGCTCAGATTTTCTACTGTGGTATTTCTTCCTCAGCTGGAAAATAGAACATGTTCTATCTTCGGTTGGATTTGCGTCAAATTCCTATACAGTCAATGTACTGGGCGGTGGGAAATCCGAAAACCGGCCGCCAAAAACCACTGTACGGCTATGTTAACATTTTGGATGGCATTTTAACATATGCTGTGTTGACATAATCTTTAACACCACTTTAACAAGCCTCATCCCTAATGAAATCTTAGATTGTATTTACCTTGTTCCATTGTCCCTTATCCTTGATTGAGTTCTTAAGTATTGTTAGGAGTTGGATCAAGGTGTGGTCACGTAGGATATGAAAGGACTGTTTTGTAGCAGATAATAATAGATTATAACACATTGCATCTTCTTCGATACATTATTTATGTCAAAATCTATTGAAACCTTTTCGGAATTTATGGCAAAAATATCCATAAACTCTTTCTGTTATAGGTCAAAACTGGTAAAATTTCCATAGCCTTTATTTTAAACCTTTTCCAGCTTTATGCAGATTGGTGCATGACCCACATATGGTATCTAGTGCTAAGGATGCAATCTAATCCAGTCCTGACTGATCAGGAAGCCTTTTAATGGTCTCCAAAGATGGAATCCAATCCATTCTTGGCCTTGAATAAGTCTATGGTTCATACACTGATTTACAGTACATAGAAAAAAAAGCATCAAAGTTTTTCAATTTCATTGATTCGATACAATAACTTTCTCAGAAGATAGAAATCTGATCATTTAATTGAGTCTGGTTGCTTTAGATAAACATAGAATATTTTATGGGTAAATAAAAATATTCTATAATATTTTATAGGGAATTCAGCTGTAAGAAGCTGCAAATTAATCATTTGATATAATCTCAGTTTTTACGTTGATTACAAAAAAAATGGTCTAATTGGTACATAAGCTACAATTATAGACAAGAATGATCTAACTAAGCTAATAACACAGACAGTTTTTATGTTCACGTCTTTTTTTGGCACATTGAGTTTAAAATTTAAGTCAGGGAGAAAAAAATAAGTGAACCTTTGTTGAAAGGAATCTATCACCAATATTTTTACTAATAATTAAAGCCAGATACTGTTACAGATTATTTTCTTCTTTGCCGTTTTTATTTGCTGACTGTTGATTTTTTAATTCTGTTGTCTGTATATTATTATGGGGGCGGCCATCTTGCCTGAGCTGCTTTTAACTGTATTTAGATAGATGCCTTACAGCAGTTACATGGACATCGGAGCTGTGATCAGGAGCAGACCCATTGACTTCCCATTGACTTCTATAGGAGAGTTTTCTAGGCATGCTCTGTGACCTGAGAAGAAGTCAGTGGGCAGGGAGATGGAGGGGGGGAGCTGTGACTATTGCCTATTGTGAATGGTGAATCCTGTGTTATTTCTATACACATTGATGTTATCTTTAAATAGAATCCTACCTGTGCTGATAAGGAGAAGACTTCTGAGAAATGTTCTTAATAGAACAGAATGTGTCAGGCTATTACACTGATATACAGTGATTTTGGTACCAAATATGTCTGAATGGTTTTCTATTAAGTTTATGATGCGGATTAAGAATATGACTTGATTGGCTCTAGTTTCTGAGATATTTAAAAGTGAATTAATTAATGCAACATGTTTCAAAAGCATTCAGAATTGCAAGAAAATTATTACATAATTTACAAATAGACAGAAAACAGTAAAACATCATACAAAAAAAAAATATCTAACAGAGAGAAGAACAAGTTATGTATGATTTGATTAATACAATATTAATTAGTTATGAATTAGAGATTTCATTTTATGTGTCATCAGGCAATCTTGATTGAGACTCCACTTCTGCCATCATGTGTATGCCCCTTCTGCCATCATGTGTATGCTCCATCAACCATCATGTGTATGCCCCTTCTGCCATCATGTGTATGCCCCTTCTGCCATCATGTGTATGCCCCATCTGCCATCATGTGTATGCTCCATCAACCATCATGTGTATGTCCCATCTGCCATCATGTGTATGTCCCGTCAACCATCATGCGTATGTCCCATCTGCCATCATGTGTATGTCCCCTCTGCCATCATGTGTATGTCCCCTCTGCCATCATGTGTATGCCCCATCTGCCATCATGTGTATGTCCCATCAACTATCATGCATATGTCCCATCTGCCATCATGTGTATGCCCCATCAGCCATCATGTGTATGTCCCGTCAACCATCATGTGTATGTCCTATCTGCCACCATGTGTGTGTCCCATCAGCCATCAAGTGTATGTCCCATCAGCCATCATGTGTGTCTCATCTACCATCATGTGTATGCCCTATTTATCATCATGTGTATGTTCCATCTGCCTTGGTATCGCTTCTTCATCATATCCTGGTCGATCCTCTCGCCTTGTTCTTCACCGAAGTCTCCAAGGTTATCTGGAAATATGTTTAAATGGCTATGGAGATAGTGAATCTTTATACACATATTAACGCCCACATTTCTGAATTTAGTGAGCACATCAATCATAATTGTCCGCTTTATGATTACGCAAGTAGTTCTTCACGATAAAAACAAAACTCTTCCAGCCCGAAGCGTCAGTGTCATTCATGCATTTGGCATAGTTGGAATCGTTCATGAGTTTACGAATGTGAGGACTATCAAAGATTCCAGCTTTTAGTTTTTCCATGCTCAGTCCAGGGAATGATCAACAAATGTGCTTGAAGCAATTCCCTATTTTGTCAAAAGCCCTAAAATATTGCTTCATCTATCCTAACTTAATGTGAAAAGGTGGGAGAATGATTTTGTTCTTGGCTTGTTGATGATATTCACAGTGTCAGTAATCCTTTCTTCTCTTGGAGGCCATGACACTTTTGTCCTGTGATCTCGCTTGCCTGCTATCCCAGAGGCGCATGGGTATTTTGTGTATCCAGATTCCTGTCCAAGCAAGAAGTTCACAATCTTCAGATCAACACAAATCAAACACTTATGTTCAGGATAAATGTTTTTTTCTACAATACGATCTCTACATTTTCATATTTTTCTTTAAGTTTTATTGAGTGAGCAATGGAAAAAGACACATAACTGTTACCACTGTGCAAGAGAACACATTTCAAGGCCCTACTATAGCTGTCTACATAAAGCCACCAGTCTTTTGGTCAGTATTCTTTTAGTCCTATTGGAAGTACAATCATTGTAGTATACAAGTTCTTCCTCTTGGTTGAAACATGCCAGGGGTCTCTCTTTTGTCCGATAGACTGCTATTTTAACTTCCCACTTTATGAGATTTTGTCCATTAAGCCTGGACATTAAAAGTTCAGATGCTTGGGCAGATTAAAGTCTCAAATCAGGTCTATGAATTCTTTTTGGCTTAATGGTTGAGGAGTCGAAGAGCTTTCCTCAAATTCACTTCCACTGCTTCTACTTGCCATACACTCCAATTCTTGCCTCTCTTCAGAGTCTGACAGTGGCTGGTTGGGTGGTCTGGAAACGTCATTGCCATGGTGAATAGATCGTCTTGCTAATTCCAAACCAGGATACTCCCCCCGAGCTTTATTGTAATGATTAAGCTTTTAATCTCCACAACACAAATATTCCAATCATCATTATGGTTTTTGGTTCTCTTCATACCATTGGCACACCAAAGTTTAATGTTTTCTTTCCCCATTTGTCCACTGTCTTAGGTGCTCCACGCATGTTTTGCAAACCATATATGGAGCCCAAGACTTATCCTGATCTCCAAGCTGTACTACAAAATAAGCCAGGTATACTCGATGCACAAAGTTTGTGATATTTCTTCTTTGTTTTTCAACCATGTTCTCTCCACAGATGTTACAGAATACATCAGGATTGTTGATGCAGGCTCCTCTTGATGAAGTCATAATTTTTACATCTATTTATATACTTATTGAGACAGAACTTTTTGGGTATAAACCAAGACTGGGTTGACAAACTTTTACTGTAGCCAACTTTCCTCTGCAAATTCAGTTGAATTCTGGCTTCAAAAAGTCGCTTTTATAGCTTTGAAGGTCTCCAAATTGAAATACAGTAATTGTATGGGATATTTAATTACCTAAACCACTGTTAAAAAGTCAAGAGACAGACCAAAATCTATTGCATTTGTTATCACACACAAGACTCTTTGAGGAAATGCATTATTTACATGGATGTCCATTATCTCAATAAGTAGAACCAATTCAGAAACAGTAACGGGATTTTTTTTTTATTCAGCACCTTCAAAATACCCTTAATCCATTGAAAAAACTGTGGCACCTGAATTTATTTTCTTGGTAGAGCTGTGTTATTAGGCCTATGATTCCAGGATTTTTTTTTAATATTGTTCATAATATGAAAAAAAAAAAAAAAACATAACCAAAAATTCTTAATAATATTTTTAACATAAAAACATGAATTAAACAATAGTTCATTTTTGGATTATACATTCTCTTTAATGACTTCACCATGAGTTAACTAGCACAATCTGATGAGTTTGCCAGTGCGGGTGTCACAAGCTCTTTCCTATTAAATAAAGGTAAAGACTGGTTACTTTTGTGCTTAAAAAAGTTTGGATAATATGAAACAACTTTCAGAAGAGTTTCAAAAAAATGTATAGAAACTTACATAGTTGAAAAAAGGCTACAAAAGCTAAAGACCTGAGTGAACAACAATGAAAAGTTAGACAAATTGTCTACAAATGGAGAAATTTTGGGACTGTTGCTCTTCTCTTTAGGAGAAGGTATCCTGTTAAGATCAGTACAAGAGCACAATAGGCAATCCTGAAAGAGTTTAGAAAAAAAAAACCTAAGGATAACGGCAAAAGACCCTCAGAAGAATTTACAAACTGCAAAACTTTATGAAAGAAATGCTGAACAAGGACGGTGTTAATGGAAGCATACCACAAAGCAAAACACTGCTATCCAAAAATAACATTGTAACCCGTCTCGAGTTTGGCTGAGACCCTCTGAATTTCCCACAATGCCTCTGGGAAAATGTTCTATGGACAGATAAAAAGTATATAAGAGAAGGCATGCTATATAGAATGATGCACACCCATAAAAAATAAGAATCATTTTTATTAATAACAAAGAAAATACAGAAACTAACATATATTGAAAGCAATCAAAAAGAGCCAAAAGGTTAATTACAATTTAACCATATTTCAATAAAGGGAGTAAGCCACAAACAGAACAACAATTTATATAGGAGGCCAGAGGAAGCGCGAGTAGCGCGAAATGGACGTGTTTGTTTGTTCTGTCCCTCCATATGCTGTAAGAAGCTAGCAAACTACTGGGAGCGCAACAAGTGCCTATGGGTGCAGATAGTACACTAAAAAATAACTATATATATATATATGTGGAGCACCCGCCCCGAAAGGGGTGACCCCACACAGGAACACCCTACCTAAAGCACTTAAGGACACACGAGACACAGAATTATCACAAATGGGACAAAAACTAGTATTTAGTATTCATACACTAGCACTAAACCAACAGTCTAACAGTAAGGCAATCCCTATTAGGATACATAACATCCGATGCGTTGCTCCCACCAGATGCACGGGTTCATCTGGGAAGACAGAGTAAAGTGAGACTGCCAAAATATACAACACCAAAACATAAATTGCTTACGTCCCTTGGAAAAAGATGCAGAGATGAATGCACCAAGTCATAGGATCCTGCGATATCAGTCACAAGCGCTGCTATAGATGAAAATGCAGGGCAGCAGCAAACAATAGACAGCTGCCCGGCTATAAATACCTGTATATGTCGGCGGCGGCCAGAAGGCGCAGTTGCGCAGGTACGGGTGCACACAACGGGATAAAGTTGTGATATTCAAAATGCAATGCATCACCATACTGACAACCTCAAAGAAAGAAGCCGGCTATCACCAGAAGAACAGTGGCTGCACGAAAGTCCACGCATGCGCACAGGAGAAGTATGGGAGCCGTCGAGATTACAAGCCGGCAAATGAAACTACTGGCGGTACTAAACACCATTATGTTCAATGCGCCAATAGCACAGCATAAAAGCCGACATGATCTACCCATCTCAACCCGGACCAATACACTGGGCACCAAAGATTCGACAACTGCACCAAACATATTACAGATGCTACAATAAAGGAAGAAGTTTTTACGACATGGTGAGTGCCGTGAGTTGCTTTCTACATTCCGTGCATTGTTTGGATGGACTATCTGTTTCACTGAGCACCACAACTGTCAGCTTAAAATATCAGTCACAGGGGAACACTGACCATCAGAGTTTTCATTAGGATTGATTGGCATTGCCGGGACTTAGTTTGTTACTTATTGCCACAACAATTTATATATTCCAATGCAGGAAATGTACAATAGAAGGTGCAAGTAATAATCAAGAGGTAAAAATGAACAAAAATTCATACATGGTCATATAAATAGAAATAAATCCAAATGGATTTTAGAGAAGTAATAAAAAATGTGCAAAATTGAAGCCCTAAAAAAGACAAAATATAGCATAATCGAGTAACCTACAAAGGTTGGGACCAGTGCTGAGCCACTTCACATTGACCCCCATAGCATTAGTTTGGCCTGTGTGATGGTGTCTGATGTTATATTTTATTCTTCTTGTTACAATGTATTTATTGTTAAGAGGTCTACTACAGTGGTGTAACTTGGGGTCTAACTACTGCCTACCTACCTAGGGCCAAACTGCCTACTTATGGCCTTCATACCTGGGATCAAACTGCTGCCTACCTACCTACCTTGGACCTATTTACTACCTACCTGGGGTCTAACTGGTGCCTACCAACCTATCTATCTGGGGCCTATATACTGCATACCAGCCTACCTACAGTGACCTGCCTACCTACATTCCTACCTAGCTGGGTGCCAATCTACCTACCTATGGCCTGCCTACCTACCTGGGTGCCTAGCTACTGCCTACCTACTTGGGACCTAACTGTTGCCTACCTACCTGGGACTAATCTACCTACCTATGTCTTACCTACTTTCCTACCTGGGGGCCTATCTACTACCTGCCTACTTGGAGAATAACTGTTGCCTACCTACCTGTGGCCTACCTACTTATTTGTGACCTGACTACTGCTTACCTCGTTACCTAGTGCCAATCTAGCTACCTATGGATATCTAATACCTATCTAGCTGGGGCCTAACTGCTGCCTACTTACCTTACTAGCTGGGGCCTATCTACTGCCTACCAACCTGGGGCCTACCAACCTACCTACCAGTAGCCTAGCTACTGCCTACCTACCTACCTGGGTCCAGCCTACCTACCTATGACCTACCTACCTACTTGGGGCCTATCTACTGCCTACCTACTTCGGGCCTACTGCACATACAAAAGTTTCTATGGAGCCTAGCCTTCTCTAGTTACACCCCTGGTCTGCTATATATATTATGTATGGCTGATCATACCGGGGAGGGGAGCTGAGTATTTCTGCTGCAGATAATGTCTGTCTCATACCAGACTGGACCCTGAAGATGCTCCCTGTGGTGATCTTGCTTTGATCATTCAGCTTTTTGCTGGGTACTAAGAGCTGCTGAAGACTTCCTATAGGTTATTCAAGTAGGGAGAGTAAAGAGCAGGAAGTAGCACATGTGAGGGGTTGCAGTAATAGTCGAAGTAGTGTGGGATAGTTGATCTGCGTGATATTAAAGGAGGGAGAGGACAGGATCTATGTTGCGTAGAGACAGCATAGCCTGTCTATAATAGATGCCAAGAGGTTGGCACCAGAGCTGAGACACTTCACCATGAGACCCAGAATATTAGCATAGCCTTCCTCTAATTGTTGCCAAGAGAACCTGGGGCTATAAGTTGTATCTGTGTTATATAAAGATGTAACTAGATCACTGCAAAATGAAACAAGGAGCAGAGAGAAGCGCACCTCGTGCACATTAAATTTTGTATGAAGTTTACAATTTAAAATGTTATATAAAGATGAAAGGGGCCAGGACCTGAGTTGCGCACCAGAACCCCGGGAACAAGAGAATAAGGAGCTGAGGTTGAGATATAGCACCACTGAGAGATACTAGAAGATTTAGAGGTTTTATTTTTATTGGAGTTGTTTTGTGGCAAACAAGGGTGACGACTAGAGATGGGCGAATTGATTCGAACGAAGTGGAATTCGTTTAGAATTTCAGGAAAACTTCGGTTCTGAAGTCGAAGTTTGGGGTACTCCGGGTGAACGAAGTGTGCTTTTGATTGATAAAATGGCTGCGAGCACATGGCGTTACATGGGGCAAAGAACTCTGGGGGAAAGAAGGGCATAGCCTGCATGATATGTGCAGAGATGAAGCAATCAGAGACCGGCGGGATTCTGTGACGTCACCGCACTATAAAAGTCGGGGCGGACGCCGGAGCTCACATCCTCTCACTGTACTGATCAGGGAAGGTGCTGCCACGGCTGCTTGTGATAGCTGATGCTATAGAACTAATTTTTATACAGCGATTTTTGGGGGGTGTCTCAGCTTGTCTCCGAGACTGCTTCTCTTAACGTTCTATTTCTGATTTTTTTGGGTATTGGATCTGAAATCCAGTGTGCGTCCACTGCAGCATAATTTTAATTCTATCTGCTCACAAACACATTGAATATTTCCCAAAGGGGGGTCTAAGCCAGTTCCCGTTATATTCATTTAAAGAAACAGCGTTTTTACAATACAAATACCCTTCATTTTTGGCTGCTCAATTCTTTGGCACAATTTACATCCAGGGGTTAATTAAGCGTTGTTTTTCTGCTGTGGTGACTCCAAGAAACCGTCCTTTTCACCGCCAAAATATATAAATTTTTCCTGTAGCCTAATTCACAAGCAAAAGTTAATTACATTTTTATCTCTTGTTGTGTGGCGTAAAAAACACCGCATTGGAACAGGCTACAAAGCTAGTAGTTTGTGGTGGCTCAATTCTTTGGCGCAATGTAATGGACGGGTAGTGGATCCGCTGGACCACCGCAGGCGATGGTGGAAGCCCATGCCAGGGTACGGAATCTAAGTAGGTCCCGGTATTCACCAGAGCCCGCCGCAAAGCGGGATGGACTTCCTGCGGCGGGAATCTACCAGGTCGTTTCCACTGGCGGGACTTGCTGCGGGGGGCGGCCAAGGGGAGACGTAGTACAGATTCATCAGGCAAGCTCGTAGTCGGGGACAGGCAGAAGGTCAGGACAGGCGGCTCTGGATCATAAACGTGGACAGGCAGAAGGTCAGGCCAGGCGGGGAAAATTCGTGGTCGATAAACGTAGACAAGGGGTACGGTACACGGATTTGACAAGACAAGGCTTATGAACGCTTTCTCCAGAGGTAAAAACACACTAAGGATTTCCCGGGGAGGGCCGGCAGGAAGGGCCAGACCTAAATAGGAGTCCCG
>JAODAL010079366.1:0-12601 GCA_025379985.1 Phyllomedusa bahiana | reverse complement strand
AAGTATTAAAAGTTATTCCCACATAAATTAACAATTCAATTTGAAAATGGGCTGCATTTTTCGTCCAAAATGGCTGCATCCTAAAAGGGTAAAGGTAAATGGGAAAAGTTTTTTTTTTTTCGTTTTTAATATGTTTTAAAAACTTTCTTAGTTTAGCAAAACTTTTTTTAATTTATATTTTTTTTACATAAATTTTGGGGCCACAGTATGAAAACTGCTAGGTCTAAAATTCACTTTGTTGCCCATAGAACCCAAATAAGAACACCCCTTTTTTTTTTAAAAGCACATATGAAAATGAAAGGGGCGCTCTTTGGTGCTAGAGCAAAAAAAGTGAATTTAGACCTAGAAAATTTTCCAAATGGGGGCCCTTACCCCTTCTAGAGTGCTTGAACATGGGATCACTAGATTGTATGGACTACATACTGCAGTACTTATCTACTGCATATAATTGATAACCTACTATCACCTGCCTATAGCAGAATTAATAGGAATACAAAAATGACAGCCATTTAGGCCTTCATTAAAGGGGTTGTCGCACTACAAGGATTGTTTTTTATGTTAAAGATCTTGAAAAAAAAAGTCATTTTTGGAAATAATGTCCAAAAACAACCTACCTTTTCCCTAGATACCCTTTTGTATGGGTCATCAGCCCCCTCAGGTTGCTAAAGCTAAAACCCTTTGATCATCTGATGGCGCCACAGGGGTTTGAAAGCTAAAACCCCGGCTTCTACTACAGTGGAGACAGCCATAAACACTCCCCCAATTAAAGTGAAACCAAAACCCTGAACTGATGAATTAATCACCGTGTCACTATGTTGCCATTCAAGGGACACAATGAACCGTTTCCTCATTGTCTTATCATTTAGTTTCAGCAGTCTCATTTAATGAAGTTTCCAAATGGTAAAATGGCCAGAATTGGAACTGTCTCTAACAATCAGCACCTGCCAACATGGAGCTAGCTCCCGGGTTAGGGTATGTTCACCTTAAAAAGGGGTTACTCGCCCCCTACTGCGCTAAATACAAGGCAGATACTTTTTTAATCATTTTTAATCCCCCGTTCTCATAAGAACTTGAATTATCCCTCTCGTGCTTGGGGCAATCGAGAGCTGGGGAAAGTGAATGAATTATTCACGTGATATGCTTTTGCCCCCCCCTATCCTGCTCCCAAGCACACGGCGTAATTGCGGGCGAAATATGTGCCGCAATTATTGCCGTGTGAACATAGCCTAACCCTGCTCCATGCCTTCTAAATGCCTCCATAACCGGTATATACATAATTAAGCGTTAAGGGGTTAAAATTAATCATGTAAATACATGAGTGTAATGTGCTTAGAAAAGCTACAATTTTAAAAAAATATGAGAGGATGTAAACAGTTAGAAGGCTGTCCCTCAGTTGTCTTACAGCTGCTCTCATCTGAAATCTTTCTATAGACAAATAGAGTGAGAATGTTACTTTCTGACAGCTTTTAAAATCTGCTTGAGAATATGGCAAGATAATCAATTGAATAATCGATTTAAAGCTGTATTGATTCTTCGAGGGAGAAAGCTTGTCCACTAGCTAAAATGAGAATTTAAATGAGTCATTTTTTGTGAAGTGAATTAGTTGTATGCAATGAGCTATGAAGTCGTAACATAAGCAATCGACCATGGAAATCACTAAATTATTGTCACTCTGAAAATAAGAGAAATTGTCACAGAGTGAAGAAGTTTTTGACAAGGGGTGTGTTATGAACAATACTCACACAATGAAGAGTGGTGTAAATGTTGGTTCCTTGTATTATTTAATTTATTTTATTTAAAATGAAACACTTAAAATAATTAATTTAAAAAAATTTTTTTTTTTTTTTTTTTTTTTTTTTTTTTTTTTTGGCGACATTATTTTGACATTGAACAACAGAAAAATACTCTTCAATCAACAGCATAGCTTACCTGGTCATAAAAAACATGGTAATAAAATAACCCATCAAATAATTCCGTATAAAATTATTGAGAAATTCAAAAGCCAGAAAAGGAATCACAGGAGGGGTGTTAAAGTTTTCTAGGCTAAATAATTTTCGGGTTTTCCTTAGATACTTACTCATAGGTATCGGTTTCGATTTTTTTGGACCCACTCTGCAAAAAATAAGTTTAGCAAAGAAAAGAACAGAGTGAGCCATTTATATGGGTACACCTGAATAAAATGGGAATGGTTGGTAATATCAATTTCGTGTTTGTGGCACATTAGTATATAAGAGAGATGGGTATTGACCATGGCGGCCATTTCGAAGTCGGCCATTTTGGATCCAACTTTATTTTTTACAGTGGGAAGAGAGTAACACATCAAAATTTTTGGGAATTTCACAAGTAACAAAGGTGTTTGGGTTTTTTAAATTTTTTCTTTCATGAGTTATTTACAAATTTCTCTTTGTTTTCAGTCATTGCATGTTGCAAGGTTAACACGGAGGAGAGGATAAAATTGTTTGATGTTGGTGAACACAGTACCCAAACATTTCAGCAGATTTTAATCAAAACCCTTTTGGGCCACCCCTTAAAACCCAAAAAAATTTTTTTTTTGTTTTAGCTGTGATTCATAATGTACAGGGGATAAGACCAGTGATGAGAGCATCTTAGTCTTGCCGCACATGCTCAGATATTACCTCTCCTCTCAGGCAGCTACTGCCGGTCTGTTCCCTTCTTTGTAATAACATACATTAACAGGGCCGTC
Organism: Phyllomedusa bahiana; assembly: GCA_025379985.1. Classification (NCBI taxonomy): domain Eukaryota; kingdom Metazoa; phylum Chordata; class Amphibia; order Anura; family Hylidae; genus Phyllomedusa; species Phyllomedusa bahiana. The sequence continues at coordinate 9,897 of JAODAL010079366.1, read as the reverse complement.
TTCAGAAATGTCAGGGTCCCAAACAGCTGAAGCGCCTGGGTCCACCCACCAACCCTGTCAAAGGGCAACCACTGCAGCCTAACCCCAGGAAAAAAAAATCTGTGCGGCATACCAAGACCAATTTAACCAAACAACAACAATATACAAAGACAAAATAATACCGCCACATATAATTACATATGACCAATACCATTATAGTGTTACTGACCACACCAGTATACCAAGATCAACATAACCAAATAACAATATACAAAAACCAAATTGTACCGCCATATCATCACCACTTATCTCTACCATAAAGATATTGAATAACAGCACCATATTATTGCTGAATATAAACCATTACAATAAGAGCAATATTTCTGGCATGCAGTGGCCATATGGCAGTAGATACAAGTGTACACAGGCTCTGCAGACTGTATATTACCTGCATACAGTGATCATATAATGGTAGATACAAGTGTACACACACAGCGAAGTTACATTTAGTTATTCACAGGTGATGTCTTACATTGTCTGATAAGTCGTTCACTTTCCCTTTTCTTTTCCATCCTGTCTAGACCTCCATGATGACTTCATTCGGCCACCACTCATCCCTGCAGAATTGACAACGCAAACATCTAAGACTCCTCACTTTCTTATCATCTTTTTAACTGTGCCTCCCTGTGAACAAACTTCCCATCCATTATTTCCCAAGTGGTAAAAATGACCCCTTTAGTATCCTGGTAGTTAGGTAGATAGTGGGCGCCCTGTAGGTTGCCAGGTAGGTAGATGGTGGGCTCCCCATAGGTAGGTAACTAGGTAGGTATTTAGCCAGGTAGGTAGCTAGTGGAACTCCCATAGATAGGTAGCAATATAGGTAGGTTATGGGCCCCCCGTAGGCAGGTAGTCAGGTAGGTAGGTAGTGCTCCCCCCTACAGATCAGAGGTCTTCACAGTGACCCCCACACAGCTCTGGGGCCTTCACAGCTGCCTCTGTGGTTCAGGTGCCTGTACTAATAGAAATAGGGTCCGTGTTGTGTGAATTAGGGCCTGGCTTCCAATACAGCTCAGTACATTAACATAGAGAACTGAAACAAACGAACACTGTAACCTGAGCCGGGCCCTCCTTTCTCTGGGGTCTGTGTTCTGGTAAGGGCAGGATGTCATCACAATTTAAATCAGGGTGGGGCCCCACTGATTTAATTTTTCATCACGCCCATGTACAGAGAGGAGGGCCCTCCCCTATTTCCATTAGTACAGTATAGTGCAGCCACCACCCCTTGCAAGGCCATGACTTCCTTGCACGGGCCCCCTTGTTTTACATTCTACTCTGTGCCCTATAAGTTAGTACCCCCAGTACTACCTTTAAGCCATCCCTGCACACTAACTCACTGCTGTGCGAGTGTTTAGTCCCAACTGCTTTCATTCTACTCCTGCCATCTGTACTCTTTAATAATTAGTGAAACAGTACAAATAAGTAGAAAGAAAAAAGAAATCTCAATCAGGTATGTGCACTGAGAAAAAAAAAATGTTTGGATCCTACAGGGATTTGAACCTAGGACCCGTATTTTGGAAGACAAAATCTCCAACCAATCAGCTACTTTGTTACTACTCACGGCTCTTTACATAGCCTTTTTTTGACTAGCGAGCACACTGTGAGGTTAAGCATGGTGATGTCAGCCTGCTGGGTCACATGATATGCCATTCAAAGAAATCACACATGTCCAGGGCCGGACTGGGAATAAAAATCAGCCCTGGCACAAAGTCCCCAGCACCTACATACAATATCCGCTTAAAAAATTCCCCTTGTTCTCGCACCTCGCCATTTTCTAAAATAAACTACACTATAAAGCTGCTTTCACATGGAGCATTTTTGGTGCGTTTTTGATGTGTTTTTGGTGCGTTTTTTTGCAGAAAGGCAGAGTAGTTAATGCTGTACATTTCTGCACAAAAAAAAAACGCATCAAAAAATGCACCAAAACCGCACCAAGTGAGAGCTCCCTACATACAAGCAAGAAAGAAAAAGTGGTGCAGAGAAACCCCTCATCACAGAGTCAGGTGTGCGCTTGCTTTACAAACAGGGACAAGCCCACACTGACACTACATAAGCACAGCATAACCTACAACCCCACCAATCCCATCACCAGTAGTCAGGTCACCATCACATGAATACAGCACTGACTCAACACAGAAGTAATATGACCCATGACAGCACGGACTAACAGGAGATGACAGCTCTGATGGGAGTTGTCAACTCCTTTTCTTCTCCATCTGGCCCAAACCTTCATGATGTCTTCCCTGATGAGTCGATCCCTTCCATTTCTCTCTCTGTCCGGTACAGCAAAGCAGTGTCTTCTTCTAGTGGTCACTACTCGTCCTGTAGAATTTACCACAAATACATCTTAGACTCCTCTCTTTTCCAGCACTTTCCTATCAATTCCCCAAACAGCGTATGTTAGACCCTAAAAATTAGAAATTAAAAAATGTCAGATGAGTGGCATGTAAATAGGTAGACACCCCCAGTCACCAGCCAGGTATCTGGGGCTGCCCCCAGTAACCAGCCAGGTAGCTGGGGCTGCCCCCAGTAACCAGCCAGGTAGCTGGGGCTGCCCCCAGTAACCAGCCAGGTAGCTGGGGCTGCCCCCAGTAATTAGCCAGGTAGCTAGGGCTGCCCCCAGTAATCAGCCAGGTAGGGCCAGTAATTAGCCATGTAGAGCCAGTAATTAGCTAGGTAGGGCCAGGGGCAGTAATTAGCCAGCTAGGGCCAGTATGTAAGCAGGCAGGGCCAGTATGTAGGTAGGCAGGGCCAGTATACAGCCAGGCAGGGCCAGTATGTAGCCAGGCAGGGCCAGGATATAGCCAGGCAGGGCCAGTATGTAGCCAGGCAGGGCCAGTATATAGACAGGCAGGGCTAGTATATAGACAGGGTCACTTATAGGTAGACAGGGGCAGTATATAGGTAGACAGGGCTGGTATATAGGCAGACAAGGCAGGTATATAGGCAGACAGGGCAGGTATATAGGCAGACAGAGCATGTATATAGGAAGACAGGGCATTATATAGGTAGACAGGGGTGGTATATAGGTAAACAGGGTTGTGTATAGGTAGACAGGGCAGTATAAAGATAGACAGGGCTGGTATATAGGTAGACAGGGCAGTATATAGGTAGACAGGGCTGGTATATAGGTAAACAGGGCTGTATATAGGTAGACAGGGCAGTATACAGGCATACAGGGCAGTATACAGGCAGGCAGGGCAGTATACAGGCAGACAGGGCTGGCATATAGGCAGACAGGGCAGTATATAGGCATACAGGGCAGTATATAGGTAGACAGGTCAGTATATAGGCAGACAGGGCTCTGGTATATAGGTAAAAAGGGCTGTATATAGGTAGACAGGGCAGTATACAGGAAGACAGGGCAGTATAAAGGTAGAGAGGGCAGTATATAGGCAGACAGGGCTGGTATATAGGCAGACAGGTCAGTATATAGGCAGACAGGGCAGTATACAGGTAAACAGGGCAGTATACAGATAGACAGGGCAGTATACAGGTAGACAGGGCTGTATATTGGTAGACAGGGCAGTATACAGGTAGACAGGGCAGTATACAGGTAAACAGGGCAGTATACAGGTAGACAGGACAGTATACAGGTAAACAGGGCAGTATACAGATAGACAGGGCAGTATACAGGTAGGGCAGGGTGTATTTTAAAGGGAGACAGGCAGTATACAGGTAAAACAGGGCTGGTGTATAGGTAGACAGGGCAGTATACAGGTAAAGAGGGCTGGTGCATAGGTAGACATGTCTGGTTTATAGGTAGACAGGGCAGTATACAGGTAGACAGGGCAGTATATAGGCAGAGAGGGCTAACAGTTAAAAAAAAATAAATAAAAACAATACTTACCTGAAGTCTCTGCTTCCTCTTCCCCGAAGCACCGCCGGCAGCAGTGTGAGGGACGCGGAGCGGGCGCGCGATGACGTCATCACATCGCGCGCCTGCCCCGCGGCCTCCTGGGAGCTGAACAGATGGGAGCAGTAGATCCCAGCTGTTCAGCCTTGGCTGCTGCTTGCACCATGCGGTGCAGGCGGCAGCCGTGATGTATGCATGGCTGGGTCGGTGACTCGGCCATGCAGCTGTGTGGCGAGGGGGGCCTGTAGGTACCCTGCCACAGGGGTCCGGTCGCCGATGCGACCATAGCGGTCCCTGTAGCACACCACAGACCGGCGCCGGGACTCGGGGCCCGCCGGGGGGAAACACTGGTTTCCTCGGCGGGCGAACCGAGCCGGCCCTGCAGCCCGGACACCAGCGGCCTGCACATGTCCTCTTTTAAGCACACTGACTTCATGACCAAACCCCTTTAACGGGGTTTTCTCACTACAAAGATCATATCTATAATGATGGGGACAGTAAAAATAAGCACTTTTTCAATTGGTTTGTATTACTGTACCTAAATCATTTAGTATAGCAGATATGAGCTAATCTGTGAGTGTCTAGAGATTTTCAGCAGCCTGAGATCGGGTCATGCCCCATTTTCTGTGATTGGCTGCCTGATATTTAGTTTAGCCCTGGTCAGGACAAATCCCCTGTTCTGTGATTGGTTGTACTGCACCCGTTTCCCTCGGAGCTGTATGAAAATAAAATTGAAACTGGATATACTGTATGTGCTGGCTGCTGTCTGTGTCATAAAGGCTGCCTGAGCTCTCTGTGCTCCTCTCTTAGTGACAGCTGTATGTGAAGGATCTGGATAATTACTGAGTCTCTAGCTGTTAGATTCACTCTATCCTCCCCCTATATAACACAGCCTTATTCAGTCTGCTCCCCTTCTATCTCCTGCCTGATAACAGAGGGGGGAACAGAGTTCATTTCTCACTTTTGTTTCATCATTTCAGGATGTATGAATAACTGTTTACAGCAATACAGGTTTTCTGGTTATAATGAGCTTGTGGAGAGAGGTGACAGATCTCCAGGCATGAGAACTGACCACTGCAGGAGGCCTCAGGGCTGTGACATCCTCTTCTTTCCCCTGCTCACACAGAATAATGACGATCACTAAGGAGAGAGCAGGGAAGACACAATGAGGTAAGACACGCTTACTGGGAGGAGAGAACTGCCCCTGGCTTTGGAACTGTAATCTGGAGAGATAGCACAAGATGCCTGTGAAAGTCTGTACTAGGAAAACCCATTTAAGTGTTTTTACCTTTTTGTCTCATAAAGTGATAATTTTTTTTATCAACATACCATTGGTGTTTACACAAAGCTCTCAGTTTGCCTTCTTTTGTTTCTTCTTTGTACTTCATATTCTTATGACACATGTGTAGCACCCCATTTTACATTTACGCTGCCTACTTTCCCTCTTTTCATTTAGAACGATTACAAAATGACAACATTATTTGTAAAGTTATGGTGTCTTAAATTATTATAGTATACAAAAAGGGCTGGCCTATGGGTGAATCGAGTTTTTTGCATTGCCTTCTACAATCTCTTATTTTGACATCTTATTGTATTTAGATACTGTAAGAGAGTACCTAAATACAATAAGTTGTCAAAATAAGAGTTTACAAATACACTTATCGTGTTCAAATAGCCTTACAATAAGAGGCCAAAATAACACTACCAGAAAGTTGTCTAAATAATACTGTACTGTCATTAAGCTTGGGAATGAAGTTGCATCCCATGCAGCTGCCTCTCCAGAGGATAGGATTGGAAGAGAGTTGCAAATCCTGGGTTTGAATAAAAACATGTTGATTTTATAGGTAGTACACCCTAACCAGCTCTGTTGAGGTCACCTTGTCGATTGCTGGTGGTTTTATACAGTTTTGATAAAAAATGTGAACTAAGAACCTCAAATGTTTCATGTATCCAAAGTAGCAGAAATGCTTTTCCAAAAATTCCTGTTCTTTTTGATTGTTTTTAGTGTTAGTAGTGTGCGACTGATTTTGGATTATGTTTGTATTTTATTGCCACAACAGCATGCTCATTTAAAAAAAAAAAAAAAACTTTTTGGATGTGCAGACCAAACATTGTTTTTCTAGACTGTTTGTATGGCGGAGTGGCTGCCTTTGGTTTTTGCACTCCACCCACCTGCACAAGTTTTTAAATCAATGCAGAATAGCTTGTAGCTGGAATCTACACTCCCTGAAATGTGGAGGTCTGAATGGGCACCAAGAGAGGTAACATATAGCATGGATTCCCACCTTTATTGAGGTCACCTTGCTGATGGCAGGTGGGCTTATACAGTTATAATCAAAAATGTACACTAAGAACCTCAAATTTTTCATGTATTCAAAGTAAATGCTTTTCCAGAAATTCCTATGTTCTTTTTAATTGTTTTTAGTGCTAGTAGTGTGCTGTTCATTTTTTTTAAAAATAAACTTTTTGGTTGTGCAGAGCAAACATTATTTTTCTAGGCTCCTTCAGTAGTGATGTGCTTTGTGTTGTACACCCTAACCAGCTATGTATAAATGCACATATACAGGTGTTGCAAAGATTAACTTGGCAGATAACATATCATAACCTGGCACAAATTGATATCTTAACTTTTTTAATTGTCTTTAATGACATTGTGATCTAATAACAGAAATCAATAATATCATGGTCAAGCTATACTCCATATGCTACATCACTGTGTTAAAGATGTATTATTTACTAATTTCCAGGCCATAAAAAACCATGGCAGTAAATGAAACCAAAAATCCCTGAACAACATTATTGAAAAGTACCAAGTAGCATGACAGGAAGTTATGGGGAAATGTAAAGGGTAATTATTGTTATCCAAATAGTAGTTTTGAGTTTAAGATATTATTTACTACTTATTTGGTGTCATGAACAGCCTCTGTTCAATGGCCGTCGGATCAGGGCTCTCATGCGAATATGTGATGTTCCGCATAAGACATAATGAAGACATAATGAAATATTGTTTATTTAAGTTAAATGTTGGGATCAGTACTCCTTCATTCAGAGCTCAGAAAGTTCATGAGTAGACAAAAGACTGGTGATTGGTTATAAGATTTTCCTGTAATCATCGGCAAAATTCAAGTCCAACTCAACTAGCCCTACGAATTTTCGAAGTGCAACACTATACATGGCATATCTGTACGACTCTAAATGAACAAGAGTGTCATTGATTTGTAGTATAAATTAAGGTGTATCGCGATATCCCTCAATGATCACCTGAAAGCAGTCACTACAACAAAGAGTACAACATGTAAAGAACTTTTATATTTGGACTACAGTTGGCACAGCAAGACCATCCTAAACAAATCTCAGGCATAATATGGTCACATTTTAATGTTCATTTGATTGTTGCAAGACCAGAACCCCCATAGTGTTGTACTAAACCAAACTTAGATCACCATGGAGTTCCATGTTGACCATAGTTCAGTTCAGTAAAACTTTGTGAGGTCCAGGTCTTTCAACAATAGTACGGACATTAAAAAGTGTGGCCACTTAGAAATAAAAATGAACAGTGCAACTTCTTGAGTCTTATCATTTTATTTCTGCCATGTACAGTTTTATTATAGATTGCCTTAGAAAACCCATAAGAGCGTCGCTCGCTCTTCCATTGGCCCAAATAACCGCGCCTCTTTTAACTTAGCCAATCACAAACAGAGCTCTCTCTGCATTTCTTTTCGTCATAGAACTCTATGAGATAAGTAGCTCACCCGCTGATTAGCTAAGCAGGATGAGCCCCTCTTCCCCCCAACCAATCACAGTACTAGAATATTTCCCATAGACAGTAATAACTTTTAGGGCGCCCTTCTATCGCGCCCTTCTTGCTACACTCGAAATCGATGCACTACATATGATTGGTGGATTCATATCTACCGCCTGGTCTCAACCAATCAGTTCATCCATATCCCTTCTATGAGAAATTATTATACATATACTTTACATTGCCCCGATCTCTACATAGACTACAATGGGACAAAGTAGCTCGCACTCTGATTGGCCGGGATAGCCAAGCCCCCGCTAGCTCAACCAATCAGCTCTTTTCTTTATATTTTACTGTATTTTGAACTGTCCCGCCTTTTCAATACTCCCTAGGTTATAATGGGTCACTGTCGCTCCTATTCTGATTGGTTGGTTTCTGTCGACCAATGAGAAGCGCTTACAGAATTTGAATTACTGTCTTTCTTGGCAATTTGCAATATCCCAATTCCTGATGTTGCGCCGGTCACAGCGACAAACGCGTTGTTAGTGATTTGATTGATGTATGTTTTTAGAAAGTTTTAGCTCTTTTACAGAGAATATTTTACACAATAAAAACGATTTATTTACTAATACTCCATGCCTCACGGAGTTGAGATTTCATTGCCCCCATCTCTCCATAGACTACAATGGGACAAAGTAGCTCGCACTCTGATTGGCCGGGATAGTCAAGCCCCAGCTAGTTCAACCAATCAGCTCTTTTCTGAATTTTTTACTGTATTTTGAACTGTCCTACCTTTTCATTTGATTGGTCAATACTACTCTATAGGTTATAATGGTTCACTGTCGCTCCTATTCTGATTGGTTGGTTTCTGTCGACCAATGAGAAGCGCTTACAGAATTTGAATTACTGTCTTTCCTGGCAATTTTCAATATCCCAATTCCTGATGGTGCGCCGGTGAGGGCGACAAACGTTTTGTTAGTGATTTCATTGATTTATTTTTTTAGAAGGATTTAGCTCTTTTTCAGATAATATTTTACACCTAATAAAAACGATTTTTTGAAATACACTCCATGTCTCACGGAACTGAGATTTATTTATTTTGTGATCTTATATATTTTTCCTTTAATTTTAAATTATCAACTTTTTCAATACATTTAATCGTTTTTAGATAAGTTTGATATTTATCTTTATTAATGAAATAATTTTATAGACAACTCATTTTTATTATTGTACTGTTGTACCAGTCGACCTAGAGCACATTTTGCCCCATTCCATTATGTTCTAGCTTCACTTCACCTCCTTCAGCTCAGGTAGAACACGTTCAACTAGGTCTGCCTGTCAGAGCTGTAATGCGCCTCACTTTGCCCACCGGCATTCATACATGCATCGGAGTATTCGAATGTGGTGCATCACCTCACCTCCTGCCCCTCACCTCCTGTCTCTTTCCCCCTCCTTGTAGATTGTAACCCTTGGTTAGGTCCTATTCCTCTTGTCGTGCCATATTGTCATTTACCTGTATACACATGTACTCTCATTGATTATGTATTGTATGTAACCCCCTCAGTAATGTAACACGCTCACTAGGAATCATCCTGCGCTTAAAAGCTAATTATACAGATTATAATCATATAATAATCCCGCACCAGAACGGCCCCACCGCGCCCATTGCACGCCCCTTCATGTCAGGCGCATTCGAAAATGGCGAAGGTTGCGCCTAACGGCGCATCTCTGCAACAGTGGATTCGGACCGGTGAGGCGAAGGTTAAGCCAGAAATCGGGCGCAACTCCTGATCATACATGTCGCCCTTTGTCTCTCATAGTTGAGGTCTACCTATGTTCTCTCTCATCTTTTTATGTGGCAGAACAATTACTGGCTCAATATTTGAATACATAGGACTTTTACAAACACAACAATACCAATTAGAAGAACAGATCTGTCCCCATATTGTGCTGTCCTTACATTATACTTGCCAACCTTTAAAGTTCCTGGAGATTTTAGCCCCACCCCAGAAAAGCCATCAAGATGCCAGAGAGCACCCTTGATCCAACTAGAATGCTCATTTTGAGATGTGGTTTGTTTAAACCCAACCTTTTGTGTCTTGGTTCACAGAAGGGAAGAATGCTGGTCCTATAGTAGATAAACAGCAGAAGTAGGTGAAAATGGAGGAGGACTATAAAGTGGTAGTTTGTAATAAAGCTCAAAATGAAGAAATGTGTTATTTTGGTTTTTGCAAATTTGTGGGGGAATAAAAATTGGGTTTCA
>JAODAL010079365.1:0-12601 GCA_025379985.1 Phyllomedusa bahiana | reverse complement strand
GTCTGTCCCTAACACTGAAGAAGGATTTGGAGGAAAATGAAACCATTGAATTGATTGGTGCTGAATCACTCTCAGAAGCAGGAGGGCAAATGTCTTCTCAACTAAGAAGTGTTTTGGGGATGTTTTAGGACATTTTATTACTTATGGGGTGTGCGGACGAATTAAACATCTACACGTGTAAAAAATACCTTTAAAAACTGCAGGGTGGGTGTATGTTGTATGTTATCACACTTAAAAAAGAGCAAAATGATAATAATGTAAAAATAAATAAAACTTCCCTAAATAAATTTTGTAAACAAATTTGTCAGTACAAAAAATATACTTAGTGACAGTCATGTACAAAATAGCATAGTGCACTTTGTGATCTGTGGGTCAAACAGGTTTTAGGGGTCATGCTGTGGCCCAGGACAGGTATAGTATATGTCCAGTGAAACTAAAATGGTGGTTGAAAGACTCCTTTTTCCGGCACTTTTTAAATGTGGGGGTCATGCAGGTTTGGGGTTCATGCTGTGTCCCAGGACAGGTATAGTAAATGTCCAGTGAAACTAAATGGTGGTTGAAAGACTCCTATTTCTGGCACTTTTTAATCTGTGGGTCAGACAGTTTTAATGGTCATTCTACGGTACAGGACAGATATAGTTAATGTCCAGTTCAACTAAAATGGTGGTTCAAAGACTCCTTTTCCCAGCACTTTTTAATTTGGGGGTCAGACAGGTTTAATGGTCATACTGCGGTTTAGGACAGGTATAGTCAATGTCCAGTTCAACTAAAATAGTGGTCCAAAGACTCCTTTTCCCAGCACTTTTTAATCTGTGGGTCAGACAGGTTTAATGGTCATACTGCGGTACAGGACAGATATAGTTAATGTCCAGTTAAACTAAAATAGTGGTTGAAAGACTCATTTTCCCGGCACTTTTTAATTTGGGGGGTCATACAGGATTAATGGTCATACTGAGGTCCAGGACAGGTATAGTCAATGTCCAGCTCAACTAAAATGGTGGTACAAAGACTCCTTTTCCCAGCACTGTTTAATCTGTGGGTCAGACAGGTTTAATGGTCATTCTGCGGTACAGGACAGATATAGTTAATGTCCAGTTCAACTAAAATGGTGGTTGAAAGACTCCTTTTCCGGCACTTTTTAATCTGGGGTCATGCAGGTTTGAGGCTCATGCTGCGTTCCAGGACAGGGATATTAAATTTGTCCAGTTCAAGTAAAATGATGGTTCAAATCATACTGCCTTCTGGCACTTTTTAATTTGTGGGTCATGAAGGTTTAAGGGTCATGCTATGGGTCTGTGATTTTTTTTCTGTGGCTTTTATAACCTAAGTGTGTTGCCTAAGATGTAGCACGTATCCATTTGACTGTTGTGGATGTTAATTCCAGCTTCTCCATCCCTCTTTGGGTGTAAGAATGAAGTTGTTGTTCCTCTCCCATAGACTTTAATGGTTATCGGCGATAATCTATTATCGACTATCGGAAATCTTATTGATAATTGCCGATATCGACTATCGACCCGATGACGATAGTCAACGTAATCGCTCATCACTACTCTTCTGTTAATTTATCATTTGAACACCGCACAAACAAAGCTGGGAAATATTTTTGTCTCCATATCAAAGGCGTTGTCTGCTAAAGCAAAGTTCAATAATGCTGGGGCCAGAGTGGGGAAAAAATAAAAAAACTGTTACCTAGCACTGCCTGCAGCTGACTCTCTTGGCGATCCGCTCATTTTTAATTCCATTTTCTGGTCTCGATACAGAATAAAGGTTTGAGCTCCATTTACTTATAATGGAGTCTAAGCCACTCCAACATGTTGGGATGAGGACGCGGTCGTGAAGAGGAGCGGGCTTTTAAGACCTCCAGAGTGGCAGCTGTGGGAGTGAGCAAAAGTTAGATAAGTATCTGGGTTTTTTATTTTTATTAACCATTTCCCCAATTTCATTAAGTGGACAACCCCTTTAAACAATAACACAATCTGTACAACTTAAAAAATCACCTTGTTGGCCATATCAACTTGTCTTTTTAAAAAACTTTAGTAAATATTATTATTTTTTGTTATGGTCAACAGTGTGTGTTAAAATGATTAACAATTGCTTATAGTGGAAATATTTTCCTGGACTCCGTAGGCTTTTTGCATCCTCTAAATGTTTAGAAAAAGAATAAAAGTATGCAGTTATGTTATGGAGAAAGTTGTTTACTAGAACAACCCTTCACATATTTTTTCATATTTGGCTTTTTCATGACCAGTCATTATTTTGTGCCTTTTTTCAATATACAGTACTTGTCTTATACTGGAAACCTCTAGCGCTCACATTTAGTCCCATTAATGACATGTTGATCAATTGCATTTGAAGAAAGTTGTTATTCACTTGGAGGATAATTAGTCAATATCCCTACAGGGGTGCAGTCATTTGCAAAACAGTGTCACAAACTTCGACTCAACCATTAATTGGTTTCCTTTCTATCACACACTGAATTAACTAATTAATGCTTGGTAATGACTGGTAAGCTGAGATTTTCTATAAACATCATCTTACAGAACTCCACTCAACTGCAAACTAATTAATTTTGATTTCTTTTTGACACTGCTACAAGCAAGTCGTTTTAATACCCACAGAGTGTATGGGTGACGACTAAATGTGACTAGACTTTCAGCCTGAAGACAGTTTGCAGTTAAAAATAAATACATGCTTTCAAATAGTTTTCCTGTCTGTGCTATATCACCATGGATATAGATGTCTGCATTCATCTACATGATAATCAGAAAAAACCCTTAAATTACATCAGGAAAGGGATTTTAGGTCTGATATTCGGATTCATTATGATATCATGTTAATGTGATGCCTATTTATTTACCCATCTGATTCTTTGGCTCTAAATTATAATATCCATTTAATAAGCAACAACAGATGCTTATCACCTCTGAAGATAAGGACTGGCCAAATTACTGTTATTCATATCCAACCCTTTTTGAGTGAATTATTTTTAATATGAATTTTTTGGTTGGTTAAAGAAGCATTGTAGGAGCATAGAATGGTAAGACATGGGAGGATTTTCACCCACCGCCTATGGCACACTTGTATCAAGTTTTCAGGTGTTGGTAGAATATATTTTAAAGACACACATATTTGCCAATCATAATCAGTGCCTTCCTAAAAAATAGAATAATATTTACAATTCAAAAAGTATTAATACCATACAACAATTCAATACATGGAAGGGAGAGACATGGACCGCACATCCTCACACTATACGTTGATCTAATGCTCCTCAGCAAAACTTTACAATAATGAACATAAGGTTCTTAGTATACTTTTTGATCAAAACGTATAAGCCCACTTGCCACTTCACGGCGACCTCTATAAAGTGGGTCTCTACACTAAATGGGGGCAGCACTGCATGGTGGCCACTGCCGCAGCAAAAGCCACATAGATGAGGGGTACAGCCCAACAGCCCCACAGCTGCCAGACCTAGCCCCCTGGCTCTGGGCTGCACCACCACACCAGCTCAGCATCACAGCAGCAATACAGCACCGCCACCATGCAGTGCTGCCCCCATTTATTGTAGGGACCCACTTTATAGAGTTCGCCATGAAGTGGCAAGTGAGCTTATACGTTTTAATCAAAAAGTATACTATGAACCTCCTGTTCATTTTTGTAAGGTTTTGCTGAGAAGCATTAGATCAACATATAGATTGAGGATGTGTGGTCCATGCCTCTCCCTTTCATGTTTTGAATAATTGAACAATACAGACAAAAGCGGAAGTTACAAACTAATCAATAATTTGAAAAAAAAAACCTGTAAAAAAAACTCTTCTCATAACAGCTGACATTATGTAAGGAAATGGGGGTTGGCACAAAAAGTAAAACTGCTTGTCCTCTACAATGATTAAGCCATTTATTAGGAAATAAACAAGGCAGCAGGCATTTGGTTGTAGCACCTGTGCCATCAATAGTGTCACCTTAATACTGCAGCTAAGGCTAGGTTCACAGTTTGTTATTCATTACGTTGCAGGCATCCATCGGGATATCAAAGAAAAAAAGGTACCCGACGGATACCCAATTGCTTTAATAGCTACCGGTATACGCTTTTGGTGTGGGACACAAAAGTGTAGTAGACTGCACCTTTGTATCCCACTGGAAAAGTGTATACCACTGGCAAATTGAGCAAACGTAGTCAAAACAACACTACATTTGTTTTACTAATGTCTATGGGCCAGGGTAATTTTTTTTCCACAATACCCCAATGATTACCTGCATTGCAATGAATAACTTGGTGTGAACCTAGCATAACATTTTGCTACATTGGCCTGGATCAGATATCTCTGATTCTCATGTCTAGCTACCAAGGGATCACATAAACAAGCTTAAATAAAGTGTTAGGGAAAATAATTAAATGGTTGTGAAAAAAATCTAAAAAAAAACTTAAAGGGGTTTTGCCACAAAGGCATTTCATTCCGAATTTGTCTTGCTTCAGCTCTCAGTGTGTTCACAAAGGGGCATGTATAATTTGTTTGAACTGTATATCATGTGACCCAGCATACTTGACATCACCATGCCTTTCCCCACAGTGTGCTCACTCAAACGTATGTATATGTACAGAGTAGTGAGTAGCTACTATGTAGATAAGTGGTTAACAATTCTTCCTTTCAATATAAGGGCTCTAGGGTCAAATACCTGCTGGAAGCCAAACGTGGATTTTTTTTCTTGATGCACATACCTGATTGAGGTTTCTTTTTTCTTTTTATTCATTTTCCCTGTTTGACTAATTACTAGGGAGTACATAGGACAAGAGCAGAATGACAGCACCTGGGGTTGAACACCCGTTCAGCAGTGAGTGTGTGTGATTACAAGGCAGGGAAGATACTGCCAGTAGCTGCCTGACAGAAGAAGCGAAGTCTGAGCATGTGCGGCCAGGAATGAGGATTATTTAATTTGTAAGCTTCCGACGTCAATTTTACTTCTTACCCCCTTAATCAATTTGTTCCATGTTCCCTAAAATTGCACTAAAAACCCCAACTTATCATACAAACAACAAGCTTTTATAAGAGTACATCCACATGACACGTCAAAATACTCGTTGAATTCTGAATTCTTTTTTTAATTTAAAGTTTTATTAAACATTTTCTTCATAAAGCACAGAAACATAAACATAACCTCAACGTTATTTACTGAAACATGTCTGTATAACAATGATACTAAATTAAAACAAAGAATCGCAGTCACACCCCATAATGAAATACAGTAAATGACGACACGGTCACACAACGTGTAATAGAATGAAAAAACCGAGGAACAGTTAAATGCATACATAGGCAGGGAGCACGTGGAGCCCTCATAATCCAAATTGAACACAGATTGAATAGAGACCTAGTCCCACAAGGCAGTTCCCCAAATGATAAGAAATAAGTGCAAATATAAACACACGTATGCAAGGAGCATGTGATGATTGTGAGAATAAAATTGGACTGCTTCAGAAAAAAAAACAGAGAGAAAGAGAGGAAAGGAAAAAAAAAAAAAAAAAAAAAAAAGGGGGGGGGGGGGATGAGGGGAACCTCTACAGTCCAATCGACCCCGGGTGAGCAGCGGGGTTTAAAGTAGAAAAAGGCCAGCAAATGAGGAGAAGACGATGTACGCCAAGGGCAGGGACCCAACCCCAAAACAATTAGCCCGAGAGGGCCCTAAAAGGCTGGGATGATTAAATATAGGACCCAAGGGTTCCAGACATGAGAAAATTCTAAATGGCATCCTCGGGAGAGCGAATTTATCAACCTTCCACCCCCGGAAAAAAGGAGACCTCCTCTATCCATTCACCAACGGAGGGAGGGGAATTTTTGACGCCAGTGTCTGGGGTATAACATTTTTTGGCAGCCTGTAAAAAGGTGTTTGAGTTAAAGATTTTTTATATTAGTTTGGGGGAAAAGTGAAACCATAAAATAATAATATGGGCTTCGGGAGAGTCCGGAACAGAGACTCCCGTGCAGTCAGATATAGCCTGAAGGCCCAGTTTCCCAAAAGCGCCGGAAAGGGCCACACAACCCCACCATATATGCACCATGGTTCCAGGCTCCCAGTTGCAGCGCCAAACATGTATCTGGGACAGATGGGAACCATTTGTGGAGGAGCACCGGGACCCTATACCACCTGGAAGAGAATCTTGGTAAAAGGTCTCTTGGGACTTCCCTAGCAATCACTGCCTTGTGAGTGAGGTGAAAACATTTCCCCCATTGATCCCTAGTGAAAGTCTTCTGTAGCTCTCTCTCCCAGGCAGCACAAAAAGAGGGCAAGGTTGGTCAGCAGGAGAGAGAAGCCACAGAAAAGAAACGAGAAATCAGATGCCTAGGGACAGAAGAGGAGAGACAGAGGCTCTCCACCGGCGTTAGGGCCCTCTCATAGTTGGTCTTTTTAATAACCATAGAAAAGAAATGCTTCAGTTGAACATACTCAAATAAGTGCCAAAGGTGTAAAAGGACTGTCCCCTAAAAGGTCAGAGAGGGGGAGTAAAGGGAAACCTCCGACGTGGATGTGGGAAAGAGAGGAGTGGACGCGTTTTGGAGCTGCCTAAGAACCTACGGGCTAGACCGGCTGGGAACAAATGGTTGTCGGAAACTGGG
The DNA here is from genome assembly GCA_025379985.1 of Phyllomedusa bahiana. NCBI lineage: Eukaryota > Metazoa > Chordata > Amphibia > Anura > Hylidae > Phyllomedusa > Phyllomedusa bahiana. The sequence continues at coordinate 5,987 of JAODAL010079365.1, read as the reverse complement.
AACAAGGGGCCATTCAGGTCCAAAAAGGGCCCCTCGGAGGGTTTAGCCTTACGGATAATCTGAAAGGGGGTATGGGTCGTACTAAAAGACATGCCATTCGGTTTTCCGAAAAGGCTGCCTCAGGAGCCCAGGGTAGAGTCATCAAGGACCAGGGGCACAGGGAATTGAGCAATGTGAACCCAGAGTTTCCCTTGAGATGTGTTGAATTAAGTCCACGAACCTAGTATAGGCGCAGCCAAATAATAGAGCGACAGTCGGTAAGTCCCACTACACCAGCTGTTTAGGGTCTGGCTAACATATCTGGTCGAATTCTAGGGCGGCGGGAAAGCCAAGGGAAGTCATGAAGAATAGCTGGACTCTAAATCCAGGAAGGTCTTGGGAAAAAGATGGGAACGTCTGAAGAAGATACAGGATCTTCGGAAAGAATAGACTTCTTCAGAATATTCATTCTACCGAACCAGGAGAAACCCCGTTGGGAACCGGGCCCCCCCGAAGTAGATGGGAGATCTGGATAAGCAAGGGGTTTGGAAGATTTCGTCTCAAATAGCCTGGATAGGTCACTGGGATAAAGCCCCCCAAGAAAGGAGATACCCGTGGCCGGCCAAGAAAAGAAAAATTTCCCCTTAAAGGGCCCATTAAATAATGGCAGGATCAACTGAAATGTTAAGGGCTTCCGATTTCGCATATTTTGATTTTGTAAAAACCGGACCAAACACTAATCGCGCCAACTCGGACATCAAGGAAGGGAGAGAAGTGGGGAAGGGTTTTGTGATATTATCAGGAGGTCCTCCGCAAAAGCCGAACATTTAAGTTCACGACGCCGATCGTGATACCCATGCCGGGTTGGAGCGAATGGACTCCAGAAGATGCTCCAGACCAGGACATAAAAGAAAACGGGGACAACGGGCATCCCTGTCTGGTAACCGTTACGTATGGAAAAAGGGGCCCAGATAATGTTCCATTAAATGCGCACCCCTGGCGGAAAGTGCATCATAAAGAGCCAGACCTTGGCTGAAAAGAGGGGGCCCAGTCCAAAAACGCGCAAGAGTGGACGATAAGGAGCCCCCAGGAGATTCCGTCGAAAGCTTTCTCAGCGTCAAGCGACAGGATCATCAAGGGTACCCCTGGGAACGAGCATAATGAATTACATCCAAGGTCTTGAGCGTTTTGGGCCCGAGCCTCCCTTCCCAGGACAAAGCCAACCTGGTCGGGTGTATCAATGGGGGCAAAGGGATTAAGACGGTTCGCCAGCAATTTAGATATATCTTCAGGTCCACTTTTCAGAAGGAAATGGGCCTGTAGTTCCCACATAAACTGGGGGTCCTTTCCTTTTTTGGGAATCACGGCAATATGGCTTCAAAAAAGGGTTGTGGGGATCGGAGTGGTAGAAGAGATGGCATTAAAAGTGGCAAGTAGGATCGGGGAAAGGGACGGCAGTAAAGTCTTAAAAAATTGAGCGGAGAAGCCATCCGGACCAGGGCTCTTCCCACCTGGAAGACCCTCTATTCCCAATTTAATTTCAGCAAGTGAAATGGGGTTTCCCAAAAGATTGTGAAAAAATCCGCTGGTATTTTTGGAAGGGGGGAGGAGGAGCTTGTTCAGCTGAAGCGGAGCGTGGGGAGGCCGCGACACTGATAGAGCTTGGAATAACGATTGAACTCCCGAGCAATTTCAGATGTGGTATGGACCAGGTTACCTGTAGGAGTTCTAATGCACGGGACAAACGAGGAGGCCATCTGATCCCTAGATGCCCTAGCCAGGAGACGCCCACTCTTGTTCCCGAACTCGTAAAACCTGCTGCGGCACACTTGCAGCAGCCTGCCCCATGAAGCCTCAAAGAGGCGACGCACCTCCAGCCGGGCCACCAGTAGCTCCTGAAGAACAGATGGGGAGAAAAGCTTGCTTATGGAGAGTCTCCAGAGATGGTAACCTTTTGCAAAGCCTTGCGACAGCCAAAGGCCCTTTCCTTCTTCAGACGACTCCGTGCTTAATGAGGACTCCCCTCATGACGCACTTCAGTGCTTCCCAATTTTTTCGTGGGCGCAGTCGGGTCCCTTCATGGGCTGCGACAAAGTGTTGAATGGGCTGGCGAAGGTCGGGCCACACAAACCAGATCCGTCAATAGAGATTCATTAAGTCTCCAGGTCCTGTGTTTAGTGGCCGAGGATGGGAGACAAAATGAAGCGTAAACAGGGGCGTGATCCGACCAAATCACATTACCAATAGAAGTATGCCGCAGCCATGAGAGGGAGCCGTGTTGAACAAGAAGATAGTCAATACGACTATATGTATTATGGGGTACGGAGTAAAAGCTATAATCCCTATCCGAAGGGTGTTGGAGACGCCAGCAGTCGCTAAGCTGAAGGCGAAGAAGAGCCTTCTTCACTCGTTTAATAGCAGAGTAGGGGAGGGACGAACGGCCCGAAGAATTATCGAGTGTGGGATCTAGCGTCAGATTGAAATCCCCACATAAGAAAATATTCCCCTTCGCCCGAGTCTCCAGTATATCAAGGACCGCAAGCAGAAATGACACCTGGCCCTGATTGGGGGCATAGACATTGGCTACAGTAAGCATATGACCGTTTATGGACAAGATCAGGATGACATATCTGGCTTCCGGGTCCACGATACAGTCCAATACCTGATGTGGCAAGGACTTGTGAAGGGCAATGGCTACCCCTCTGCTCTTTGCATCGGAGTAGTTAGCACAGTGCCAATTGATATAATATCTATTTTTAAAGGCTGGGACCTGTGAGGTTTTAAGGAGTCCTTGGAAACACACATATGAGCTCGTTTCCTGTGAAAATGGTAAAGAATCTGGGAACGTTTCATAGGGACGTTTAGGCCCTTGGCATTAAAAGAGGCTATACTAAGGTCCCCCATTTATCCAAGGGGGATAGATAATGTTGCGCGCTGCCAACCCCGAGGCCCGACGGAGGAAGAGGGGGAGGAAAGGATAGAGAGAGAGGAAACAAGAAAAAAAATAGAGAGGAAAAAGCAAAATCTGACAAAATAAACAGAACAAATAAGGCAGAGGGAAAGAACCCCTGCAAAAAAAACAATCCTAGCATCCGAAAACCCGGGAGACCCCCCGAGCCAAAAAGCGGCCAAGAGGGGTCCCAAAAACCTACGTGGGGAACGCAGAAGACAGAGGTGGTGCAGAACGAGCTCCTGTAAAAAAAAAACATTTATCCTGAAAAGGAAAAACCAGGCTAATATAAAAAAAAAAAAACATGTAACAAATGTAACCAGAGTGAAATACACAGCATGAAATCAGACAGGAAGCGTCAGCTTAGCATAACGAAGGGTAGGAGCGGGGAACCCCCATACGGAGGACCACAGTCCCACCCCACGTCGCAAGGGAAACCGCAACAGACATCGTAGCAAGAGTTACTAATGGCAAGGTCAGGTGGCACCATCCAAGTCCTGGGCAGGGGAGGGACCCGAGACCAAGTATGTTTTAGCGACTCGAGCCCGCCTATTACGGGTCTTCCTGGGGGGGAGGCCGAGTCCAAGAGACCGAGGCCCAGCTGAGGACCCATCTTGGGGCCTCCCACTCCTTGGGGAGGAGAGAGTAGGCCAGTCCGGGAGGGACACATCCGAGATCTGCAAGTCCTGTAGAAAAGCAGGAACATCATCAGGGGACCGTATAGTATAGGAGCGCTCCCCTTGACGGGCATTGAGGGCGAAGGGGAAACCCCATCTGTAGGCAATATTCCTCTCCTTGAGCACAGCAAGATGTGGAGAGCGACCCATCCGCACTCGAGTCATAATTTCTTCTTTTAGCAGATAGAAGTGGACGCGGCAGATCACATCCCTAGGGCTTTGTTCGTCTGGATTCGGAGGGCGTAGGGCTCTATGAACCCTATCAAGCTCAATATGGGTTGCTGGGGGACGGTCCAGGATTTCATTAAAAATGGAGGAGACAGCGGAGTAAAGATCAGATGTGGGAACCGTTTCAGGAAGTCCTCTGATCCGCAGGTTGTTGCGGCGCCCCCTGTTCTCTACATCATCCAGGTGTTGCTGCAGGTGAAACAGTTGGGAGGCTTGTTGTTGTACTACCCCCTGTAGAGCCGACAGAGTAGCCGAATATGACGCTTGAACTTGCTGAAGGGAGTCAACTGTATGAGACACTGTGGCGAGGTCTGAACGGACCTGGACAAGTTCCTTCCTATACTCCTCAAGTAATTGTCGGGTCATAGAAGAGATATCTTGCCTTGTAGGCAGGTCCCGGGTGAGTTGTTGAAGGTCAGCTAGTGTCACCGGTTGACTGGGGGAGCAGAATCGGGGCGACAAGTGACGATCCTGGGTTATCGTTTGAGAGGTAGATGAAAATGGATGCATGTCTGAGGGACATGATGGAGGAGTGCCGGCCGGGCAACGGTAGGAGACAGGGGTCGCCAGTCCTGTAGCCTGGGGGCATCCACCCCTATAATCGGAGGAGGAAGCAGAGGTAGAGGGACTGATAGCTGGCAAAGGAGGGCCCTAGCCGAGGGTGTACTCCCACTCCTTGCCTGTGGATGGGGCACACCATGTAGAGCCCGTAGACCAGTAGGGCGAGGGAGCACTTGAAACCTGCTGCAGCAGGAGAGGTGGATCCAGTGGGCCCCTTTGAGCGCCATCCACACCAGGGCAGACCATTGAAGGACCCAGGGTAGAGAGATGAGCTGTCTGTCCTGCAGAAGCACTGGCCTGATCTGGAAAGTCCTGCTGGGACGGACACCCCAGGGCATGGGGGGGGATGCCAAGGGGGAAGCAATCAAGGCCCATTGGGGGCCAGAAGGGTCACATTTAGCACCTGGAGGCTCAGATGCGCCAGGCCCAATGGGACCCCCCATTTGGGGAGGTAGCAGAGTCCTGGAGGGCCAGGGGAGAGTCCAGGCTGGAGAGAGGAGTCCCGGTGGTTATAGGGGACGAGCCCCGGTCATACCCCTGCAACTGGTACAAGGGAGATGTAGCAGGCCCCCTGGCAAGGGGGGTTTGCAGTGTAAGAGAAGGGGGGCATGAAGAGGGTGCAGTCAGGGACACATACCGTCGGGGCCCCGCAGGACCCGGTACCTGAAGCACTGGGCAGTCCACGCCAGTGCAGGCTCCCCTGTCAGGCTCCGGCAGCGTCAGTGAGGCAAGCGACTCCGGCTGCTGCAGGGCGGCTGCCCGCGCTGTGGAGGGATCCAGGGCTGAGCGTCCGCACTCCACGCCTGGCAGGTCAGGGCCAGGGAGCGCAGAAGAAGCAGCAGTGCTGTTGATCTCCCGTCCGGCTGGGGTAAGCACTAGCAGAGATGAGCGCCGGGAGACTTCTGAGTCATCGGAGGCAGGAGGAGAGGAAGCCTTCTCACGCAGGGCTGCCGGACCCGCAGCGCAGCCGCACCCGGGTGATGACATCGGCGCGGCTGCAGCAGAAGAAGTCGGCGAGGTAACTGTGGCGGAGTTAGCCTGGATGACAGCTGCAAAGGCTCCCCTTCGGCGTCCGGAGCGGGTGGAGGGTAAGTCCTCTCCTGGTGCGGGGCAGCGCACAGAGCGATCTGGACGGGTCCCAGAGCGGCCATCTTGGGAGCAGCCTCCCTCTTCATCAGTCCCCTCAGGAGCCATGAGGGCAGAAAAGCGGCCAAAATATTGTGATATGTCCCCTCGAGAGGCATCAGAGGGGGTAGAAGGGATAGTCTTGCGTTTTCTGGTATTTTTCCCCATCTCAAAATCGCTGGATAGCCTGGTTTTCCTGATTAAATGCAGAGGAGCAACAGAACCCACGTCCTCACTCAGCCATGGCAAGCCACACCCCCCCGAATTCTGAATTCTAAATCGGCATTGTCCAAGTATTTTGACACATTTTTCAATATGGAATTTCGATTGTTTCTTTTCCACTGGATTTACAAACAAAAAACGATTCCCATTCATCTGTATGGGGGTTTTGGATGCAGATCTGACATAGAATGTTTTTGGGCCCCAATTTTTTTTTAATAAAAATACAGCAGAAGAAGTTCCCAAAT
>JAODAL010079364.1:0-12601 GCA_025379985.1 Phyllomedusa bahiana | reverse complement strand
AATGAATTTTTTTCCCAAATGTGCCTAAGGGGCTTTTACATGGGCTCTTAATTAAATACGGGTTTGTTCTATCCCAAAAATTTGCTTCTAAAATAAAATAACAATCTAGCTCCAATTATTTAAATGACAATTTCATGATTACATTAGAATCTAGTTTACCTGCCTAAGATAAAAGCGTAAAACACATAGGAGTTGCATATTAAATAAAATCAAATGCAAATAATTTCACAGTGATAACGAGCGCGTGTATGTAAAGCAGCTATATTTCTATATCATGCAACATTGTAGCCAATCATAAACGTAATGTTTCCCATCTGCAAGGTCACCTGGACGTATAGCGAACATATTGTAATAACGCAGCTAATGCTTAAACATAATCCATATGTTATATATTCACATTGCATCCATGCTCTACAAATCACCGGGAAGCAGGACAATTATTTATAGATTTTATGGAGTCATTTATTAAAAGTAATTTAATTAAAGTTTAGTTCCATTCGGCAACAAAATTATACAGCTGCTCGCCGGTGATAGATTGGATACATCGTGTTGTTTACTCACGGACTTGGATAAAGTGTTAAATCTCAAAACAATTATATTTTAACATCATTTATTATTTTTGGAATATTCATTTCTTTTAATTCGTCAGTTGAATATTTTTTATTTATTTATCTTGTCTTATTTTATTTATTTATTTATTTACTTATTATTTATTGTAAAGCTGCAATTGAAAAAAGAAGAAAAAAATATTTGCCATTCAAATTCAAAATGTAACTTTTTTTTTTTTTTTTTTTTAAAATGTTGTATGTTTAAATTTGGCAAAAAAATTTTCCAGACTTAAACGGAAGGTTTATTTAATTAGACGTCCACTATTACACTAGAAGGGGCCTTCTCAATGACCTAACGCTCAAGGTTGACAAAAGACTGCGCAACTTGAAAGTGCAATGTCAAAGTATAATTGTCAATTATCTGACGTGCCATTGCTGAATCCAGATAACCACTAAGCATGGCTGGCGATATTCAACACGAGGTGTCACTTTAAATGAAAACCTATTAACCTAGAGTCTAATAAATGGAGGTTTTGATACCTTTAAGCAAGGTGATTAGGCTGCGGGCTGAGTAGAACTGCATAGTGTGCACATACCTAACACATTAGTGTCGGTGATTTATTCAGTTCATACTCCTGAATAATCTGTAGCACTTAGGGGATCTCTGCACAATACACAAGGCTTTCTAATAAACTTATTTGGTCTTGACAGCTGGAAATCTATGGGTCTTGGTGGACATGTTAACGAAGGGCATAATTGTTGCCTTGCTGCCTTCATTTTACGGTTGGTATTCCTGGGCTTGTCTCATTACAATCAGATTAATTCATAACCTACAAAATATTAAAGGGGTTTTCTTCCCACATTGATTAGCTTTAGGGTATGTTCACATGGCCTTTTTTTTGCACGCACTTCGCCACGTATTGCATGTTATACGCAGCGAAATGCCCGCCGCAATTACGGTAATCCATAGCTCTCATAGAGAGCTATGGATTTCGCGTCATCCCCTTGTGCGTACATTACGATCGTATTGTATGCGCGGGGAGATAAGTGACATGTCAATTATTCCTGCTCTGCTGATAAGACACAGGAGAGAGTAACGTCACCATCCCAGCTAGGGGTCTAAAGCCTATTAGGGGGAAATTTGTGCAGGGCAAAACGGCTACGGGTTTTTAAAAGTGCAAAAATTTATTCAGAAAGGGAAACATAGACAAGCCCCCAAGCTGCTGAAAAGGGACACTTTCGGGGAGTGATGTCACCATCCGGGCCCTGCTGGGAAAAGAGGGAAGGGAAACCCGGAAAGGTTTGTATAACAAATGGGAGATTTCTCTACTTTAAAAGGAAACAAAATCAAAAGGCAATGGTTTTAGGCCCATATTTTACGTCCCTTTTCCCTAAAAATTTTTAAAGGGTAGTTCACCCCGGGCAATCCCGGGTGATTTGTGGTCCGTGACGGCACATTTTTCCAAAAGAAAAAGGGGGCCGACACCCCCCGGGCAATTGGGAATTTTTTTCCCATTGCCCCAATTTCCCTTTATTCTCCCCGCTACAATACGATCGTTTTTGTCCCGAGCGCGGAGAAAAAAGGCGAAAATCCATAGCTTTCTTAAAAACCCTAGGATTAGCAATTGCGAAACGTCATTTCGGGCAAATAACCCCGCAAACACGCAGAAAAAATTTTCCCAAAATTTTAAGTGGCAAAAAAAAGCCATGTGAAATCCCCCTTAAGCCGCAAAAAATGCATGTCAAGGGGGCCCCGGGGGAAAATGTGCTGAAAACCCCCCTTTGTGTGAACATACCCTTAAACATGCAGGCAAAGGTACATAAAGTCTATGACCTAATACAATTCTGTTCTGATTTTGCTTCCTTTCAGAGCTAGAGAAGATCTCCTACTTGTGTATACAAGCATTTCAATGTTACCGCTCACTTCTCTCTGCTCTAGTAATGGCCAGGATGGTGATGTCGCTCCCTGCTGTGTCTTATCATCAGCATAGAAGATTGTTTATACCTCTAACTGTCACAAATTAACACTTTAATCCCTGTAGCCTTGTGCCCTGCTATTAATAACTCTCCATAACCAATGTCCCTCTAATAGGCTTTAGACCTGTTTCTTATCAGCAGAGCAGGAGCTTATCTTTCATACTTACACCCCTCCATCGCCAATGTCCCTTTAACAGGCTCAGCCAGGAATAGCAAAGCTGAAATGTCAGTCACTGCTGTAGAACCATCCACAGCCTGAACTGGAAATGGAAGCCTGATGCTGTAGAACCACCCACAGCCTGAACAGGAAGTGGGAATCTGAAGCTGTAGAACTGCTCACAGCCTAAACAGGAAATAGGAGGCCAAAGCTGTAGAACCACCCATGGCCTGAACAGAAAGTAGGAGCCTAAAGCTGTGGAACCGCCCACAACCTGAACAGGACAGAGGAGTCTGAAGCTTTAGAACCACCCACAGCCTGAACAGTAAATTGGAGCCGAAAGCTGTAGAACCGCCGACAGCTTGAACAGTAAACAGGAGCCTGAAGTTGACCATGAAGAACAGGCTCTGTGAGACAGCATAGTGAGAACATCCTTTAACCCCTGAAGCATCAGGCCTGAAAAGGTCTTAATGACCAGCAATTTTTTTTTAGTTTTTGCCTCCTTGCATTTCAACAGTCATAACATTATTTTTTTCAATGGTGAAATTTTATGAGGCCTCGTAATATGCAGGAGAAGTTGTACTTTTGGGGGGGGAGGGGGCATTGTGAGAGTTTACTAAAAACTTGCTGCAGATTTATTTTCTATATTATTCTTTTACACCATTCCCCATTTCACATTCTACAGGTATGTACGATTGTGTGGATACCAAATATGTGTAGGGTTTTGTGTTTTTTTTTTTTTTGTTTATTTTTTTGTGTAATGTAGATACAATAATTTTTTATTTAATATTTATTTTATTATTTTATTTATTTTTTCTATACTTTTGTATGTTTTTTTGCTTTTTTTTAAATAATTTCATGACGGGATAACTATTTTCCATGTTTTTTTCACATTTAATTATGTATTATCACACATGAATATGCTAATAAATTACTTTCTGTGTCAGTATGACACAGGCTGCAACCAGGGCAGCATACAGTGTGCCCTGACTTCAGGCTCACCAGACAGACAGACCTGGGGCTACTCTAGGTTCCCAGGGCTGACTGCACAGATGTTCCCTTGCTCCATCAGGACTCATTGGGAGTCCCGATCACCTGATGGAGCAGGGGAATGCCCTTTGATTGTGCCATGGTCACAAACCACAGGAATCAAAGGGTTAAGCACCAGGGATCAGAGGATTTTTCCTCTCACCACTGCTTACACAGACTGCTCCAGGAACAGAGTTGTTAAGTACAGCTCTGTTCCTAGCACAGCTGGAGTGCTGGGAGATGCAAAACACCATGTTCTGCAGCGACGTCTTAAGATGCCTATAGTAGGTGGGCAGTCAGGCTTAATAAGTCTAAAGAGGTACCAAATTTATCAAACAGTATGAGCAACTCTGATAAATCTGGCAAATTTTTAGAATGCCTGTCCACGTTTATGCTGTCTAACTTGTCAGCAGTAGTAAGTGTGGGCCATTGTTCAGAGGTGTTCTGATTCTCAATGAAAAGACTCCAGTAGTATGAGACTTACTTTTCAAGCAATGCTCATTGGAAAAAAATTATGTAAATTCACTCTTCTTCAGAAGGAAAAAAGCTATTATAGTTACATACTACCAAACCAATGGATAATTCAGAGGAAATGTACGATCCTTTATAACTTCCTTTTCCAGATTAATTTTGGAAATTTACGTTAAATCAACGGCTTTGTTTTCCAAAGGTTGAATAGGGTATTGCAGCTCAGATCCATACACTTCTTTGGAATTGCTATGTGATACCAAACACAAGCCATAGGGGGACATGAACTCTGAGTGGTGGTTGATAGGACCAGAAAGCTATTTTGTCATGGCCAGGATATATACTGTAGATACAGGACAGTAAACTCAATGTGTGCCCTATGTGAAGAAAATCTTAGCTCTGCCCAAGAAGACGTGTGGTGCTGTTTTTAGAAGGAAGCAGTCTTTAATTCTGTACAACCCTTTTAATGGAGTCAATCACTTTAGAGCTATCATTAGTTGTCATGGGAGAAAAAGATTTACCTACCTCTGCTACTAAGTATAAGGGGTGATATCTATTGATTTGCATGTGGTATTTTTTTGGTGTATAGTGCACCATAAAACTGCTGGCACACTGTTATATATGACAGTTTAATGTGCCTAAGTTTGATGCAAAACTGCCATACAAAGTTTGGCGCATTAGACCATAAAAAGTTTGGCACATTACACTCTATGCACCATACAATGTTTGGCCCACTACACTCTATGCACCATACAAAGTTTGGCCCATTACACTCTATGCACCATATAAAGTTTGTCACATTACACTCTATGCACCATACAAAGTTTGGCACATTACACTCTATGCACCATACAAAGTTTGCTGCATCACACTCTATGCATCATGCAAAGTTTGGCACATTACACTCTATGCACCATACAAAGTTTAGCACATTACACTCAATGCACCATACAAAGTTTGGCCCATTACACTCTATGCATCATACAGTGTTTGGCACATTACACTCTATGCACCATACAAAGTTTAGCGCATTACACTCTATGCACCATACAAAGTTTGGCACATTACACTCTATGCACCATACAAAGTTTGGCCCATTACACTCTATGCACCATACAAAGTTTGCCGCATTACACTCTATGCATCAGGCAAAGTTTGTCACATTACACTCTATGCACCATAGGAGGTTTAGCGCATTACACTCTATGCACCATACAAAGTTAGACGCATTACACTCTATGCAACATACAAAGTTTAGCTCATTACAGTATATGCACCATACAAAGCTTGGCACATTACACTATATACACCATACAAAGTTTAGCGCATTACACTCTATGCATCATGCAAAGTTTAGCGCATTACACTCTATGCATCATACAAAGTTTAGCACATTACACTCTATGCATCATACAAAGTTTGCTGCATTACACTCTATGCATCATGCAAAGTTTAGCGCATTACACTCTATGCATCATACAATGTTTGGCGCATTACACTCTATGCACCATACAAAGTTTTGCACATTACACTCTATGCACCATACAAAGTTTGTCCCATTACACTCTATGCACCATAAAAATTTTATCGCATTACACTCTATGCACCATACAAAATTTAGCGCATTACACTCTATGGGATCATTAAAATGTTTGGCGCATTACACTCTATGTACCATACAAAGTTTGGCACATTACATTCTATGCATCATACAAAGTTTGGCACATTACATTCTATGCATCATACAGTGTTTGACGCATTACACTCTATGCATCATACAATGTTTGGCGCATTACACTCTATGCATCATACAAAGTTTAGCGCATTACACTCTATGCATCATACAAAGTTTGGCACATTACAATCTATGCATCATACAGTGTTTGGCACATTACACTCTATGCATCATACAAAGTTTGGCCCATTACACTCTATGCACCATACAAAGTTTAGCGCATTACACTCTATGCATCATACAAAGTTTGGCACATTACATTCTATGCATCATACAGTGTTTGGCACATTACACTCTATGCATCATACAAAGTTTGGCACATTACACTCTATGCATCATACAAAGTTTAGCGCATTACACTTTATGCATCATACAAAGTTTGCCACATTACACTCTATGCACCATTAAAAAAAAAGTTTAGCACAATTTTTACACTCTATGACATACAAAAATTTGCCACATTACATCTATGCACCATACAAAGTTTAGCACATTACACTCTATGCACCATACAAAGTTTGGCCCATTACACTCTATGCACCATACAAAGTTTGCCACATTACACTCTATGCATCATACAAAGTTTAGCACATTACACTCTATGCACCATACAAAGTTTGACCCATTACACTCTATGCACCATAAAAATTTTATCGCATTACACTCTATGCACCATACAAAGTTTAGCGCATTACACTCTATGCATCATAAAATGTTTGGCGCATTACACTCTATGTACCATACAAAGTTTGGCACATTACATTCTATGCATCATACAAAGTTTGGCACATTACACTCTATGCACCATACAAAGTTTGGCCATTACACTCTATGCACCATACAAAGTTTAGCGCATTACACTCTATGCACCATACCCAAAATTTAGCGCATTTTCACTCTATGCACATACAGTGTTTGGCGAAATTTCACTCTATGCACCATACAAGTTTAACACCCTTACAACTCCCATGCCCAAAACAAAGTTTGGCACATTACACCCCTTGCATCATACAATGTTTGGCACATTACACTTATGACCATAAAAAAGTTTGGCGCATTTACACTCTATGCATATACAAAGTTTGGCACATTACACTATGCACCAAACAAGGTTTGGCACATTACACGTTATGCCCCATACAAAGTTTGGCGCATTTTTACTTCTATGCATCATACAAAGTTTGGCGCTTTACACTTTATGCACCATTCAAAATTTGGCCCATTACACTCTATGCACCATACAAAGTTTGTCCCATTACACTCTAGGCCCCATACAAAGTTTGGCCCATTACACTCTATGCACCATACAAAGTTTAGCGCATTACACTCTATGCATCATACAGTGTTTGGCGCAGACGCAGAGCCTATCGTTCCTGTTTGCTGAGAGTACGAGTGTAGCCCCTGAAGAGATCGAGCGATCCATAAGGAGGATAAGCGGCTCTGCTGAAAGCACCTTTCATATTGAGCAGCATACCGTGAGTCTAGCCATACTACCCGCCCGTACGAGACCAGACTTTGTTCGCTCTAAGGCATTATGATTAGGGTAGGCAATAGACTCTAATGTATTTGGATTGGGGCTCTATGTTGTATCAATAGTACTTGCAACAATGTTTATGATGCGTGTATCTCGCTAATATTTGGAATATAACGTATGAAGATTCAACACAGTAAAAATTCCTTGTAATATCAAATAGTTGTTTTTATCCTGATCTTTGCTGATATTGATGCAATACACTCTATGCACCATACAAAGTTTGCCGCATTACACTCTATGCACCATACAACGTTTGGCACATTACACTCTATGCACCATACAAAGTTTAGCGCATTACACTCAATGCACCATACAAAGCTCGGCGCATTAAACTCTATGCACCAAACAAAGCTCGGCGCATTACACTCTATGCACCATACAAAGCTCGGCGCATTAAACTCTATGCACCATACAAAGCTTGGCGCATTACACTCAATGCACCATACAAAGTTTGGCGCATTACACTCTATGCACCATACAAAGTTAGATGCATTACACTCTATGCACCATACAAAGCTCGGCGCATTAAACTCTATGCACCATACAAAGCTTGGCGCATTACACTCAATGCACCATACAAAGTTTGGCGCATTACACTCAATGCACCATACAAAGTTTGGCGCATTACACTCTATGCATCATACAAAGTTTGTCGCATTACACTCTATGCACCATACAATGTTTGTCGCATTACACTCTATGCACCATACAAAGCTCGGCGCATTAAACTCTATGCACCATACAAAGCTTGGCGCATTACACTCAATGCACCATACAAAGTTTGTCGCATTACACTCTATGCACCATACAAAGTTTGTCGCATTACACTCTATGCACCATACAAAGTTTAGCACATTACACTCTATGCACCATACAATGTTTCGCACATTACACTCTATGCATCATGCAAAGTTTGGCACATTACAATCTATGCATCATACAGTGTTTGGCGCATTACACTCTATGCATCATACAAAGTTTGCCGCATTACACTCTATGCACCATACAAAGTTTAGGGCATTACACTCTATGCACCATACAACGTTTGCCGCATTACACTCTCTGCACCATACAAAGTTTGGCGCATTATACTCTATGCACCATACAAAGTTTGGCCATTACACTCTATGCACCATACAATATTTGGCACATTACACTCTATGCATCATACAATGTTTGGCACATTACACTCTATGCACCATACAATATTTGGCACATTACACTCTATGCATCATACAATGTTTGGCACATTACACTCTATGCACCATACAATGTTTGGCACATTACACTCTATGCATCATACAGTGTTTGGCACATTACACTCTATGCACCATACAAAGTTTGGCACATTACACTCTATGCATCATACAAAGTTTGGCCCATTTCACTCTATGCACCATACAAAGTTTGGCCCCATTACACTCTATGCACCATACAATGTTTCGCGCAATTACACTCTATGCATATGCAAAGTTTGCCCCATTACACTCTATGCACCATACAAAGTTTGCCGCATTACACTCTATGCACCATACAAAGTTTGCCGCATTACACTCTATGCACCATACAAAGTTTGGCCATTACACTCTATGCATCATACAAAGTTTGGCCATTACACTCTATGCACCATACAGTGTTTGGCACATTACACTCTATGCACCATACAAAGCTTGGCACATTACACTCTATGCATCATACAAAGTTTAGCGCATTACAGTCTATGCACCATACAAAGTTTGGCGCATTACACTCTATGCATCATACAAAGTTTGGCCCATTTACACTCTATGCACCATACAAAGTTTGGCCCATTACACTCTATGCATCATACAAAGTTTGGCACATTACACTAAATGCCCCACATGATGTTTGGCACATTACACTCTATGCACCATACAAAGTTTAGCGCATTACACTCTATGCCCCATACAGTGTTTGGCGCAGACGCAGAGCCTATCGTTCCTGTTTGCTGAGAGTACGAGTGTAGCCCCTGAAGAGATCGAGCGATCCATAAGGAGGATAAGCGGCTCTGCTGAAAGCACCTTTCATATTGAGCAGCATACCGTGAGGGCTAGCCCTACTACCCCCCGTACGAGACCAGACTTTGTTCGCTCTAAGGGATTATGGGTTAGGGTAGGCAATGACTCTAATGTATGGTATTGCGCTCTATGTTGTATCAATAGTACTTGCAAAAATTTTTATGATGCGTGTATCTCGCTAATATTTGGAATATAACGTATGAAGATTCGACACAGTAAAAATTCCTTGTAATATCAAATAGTTGTTTTTATCCTGATCTTTTCTGATATTGATGCAATACACTCTATGCACCATACAAAGTTTGGCCCATTACACTCTATGCACCAAACAAAGTTTAGCGCATTACACTCTATGCATCATACAGTGTTTGACGCATTACACTCTATGCATCATACAAAGTTTGCTGCATTACAGTCTATGCACCATACAAAGCTTGGCGCATTACACTCAATGCACCATACAAAGTTTGGTGTATTAGACTCTTTGCACCATACAAAATTTTGGGGTATTTACACTCTATGCACCTTACAAAATTTGGCACATTACACTCTATGCACAATACAAAGTTTGGCACATTACACTCTATGCACCATACAAAGCTTGGCACATTACACTCTATGCACCATACAAAGTTTTACCCATTACACTCTATGCACCATACAAAGTTTAGTACATTACACTCTATGCACCATACAAAGTTTGGCACATTACACTCTATGCCCATACAAAGTTTGGCACATTAAACTCTGTGCACCGTACAAAGTGTGGCACATTACACGCTATGCACCATACAAAGTTTGGCACATTACACTCTATGCATCATACAAAGTTTGGCACATTACACTCTATACACCATACAAAGTTTGGCACATTACACTCTATGCACCATACAAAGTTTGGCCCATTACACTCTATGCACCACATGATGTTTGGCACATTACACTCTATGCACCATACAAAGTTTGGCGCATTACACTCTATGCACCATACAAAGTTTGGCTCATTACACTCTGTGCACCATACAAAGTTTGGTGCATAACACTTTCATTCATACTGTCGTAGTACCTCCTTATATCTATTTAGAACTGGTTTGTCGGCGCCAAGTTTAAAAAATATTGCTTGCGACTTCCTACATGTTGCCCAAGGTATGTAAAAAGAAAAGCTCATCTTCTGCAACAGTCCCTTTCCAAATGCATGACATCACACCAGACCATCGTTTTAGCTATATCCAAAGGGTATGTCTTAGAGGCTGTACCTCTAAGCCATGGCAAATACACCAATAGCGTTACATCGCCCATGTCTGGACACCTTGTTGAAGTCTTGTAGGCAGCCTAAAGCCTACAAGATTAATTAGCAGTTCAGGGAGCCTATGACTCCCTACTCCACCACGGTTTTTAACTATTTGCACATCCAAAGAACCTACAAACGGTGAAATAAACAGCACCAACCCAAGGATCTGGGTTATAAGTCCTAAATTTCCAGGGCAGACATTCACCACCTAAAGGTCACCATGCTTGTGGGACCCTCGGGCAACTGCATAGTGTGCCTATTCGAATAGATGGCGCTGAACCTATGAGACCTGAACCTATCAAACTTTCAAAAGGGCATTTCCTATTAATATGTAGGATGGGAACCCCCCCTTTTAATTCTTATTATATTTGTTGTGTAATCTGCAGACAAAAAGAGCAGCAAGACTTTTACTTGCTTATTTGTTAAAATTTTGTGACTCCTGCTGGTCTAATGGTTAAGAAAAGGTTTTTTCCCAAAATTTTATTTCTGCGGGAAAACGGGAAAATGAATGAAAACTGGTGAGAGGATTTTTTGAGGGGTCTTGTTTTTTTTGCTTTTAAAAAAGGTGTCCGGGAAAAGGCCCCGCTCAGGAGATTCATTTGAATCATTTAAAGGGGGGTTCCCACAAACTAATGTTGACGGGGGATCCTCCAAAGGGGTTTTAATCACTTTTCTAAAATATTGTTAAAAAAGTGAACCCTCTGATAGCTCCCGCCTGTTAGATCCCCCTTAGTTTCCTGTTGTTTACATTAGCTACGATCAGGAGGGTCTGGCAAACCCCCCCTGGCCGGCTTGTGTTGTTTGCACTTCTTATCTGAGGGGGAACCCCTGAACGAGCTTTTTAAGAGAGGGGAGAAAAAAGCAGTGTTATGGGCCGCAAAGCTTTGTTTCTTTTGTCAGGCCTGTGCTGCTGATGATAATTTCCCTGGTTGTATGTCTTATTGGGAAAAATGCGACGCTCCCCCAGCCATCCTCCCTACCCCCCTCCCCGTCTGTAGTCGTGAACCCTCCCGTTTGGAAAACTTTTTTTTCTCCCCGAGGTAAAGGGAGAAAACAAAAACCCGTATAGAGTGTGCACATCGTTTATCCTCTGTGGTTTAGCCAAAAAGTTTGTCAAATACAGAGCTGAATTCGCCTCGAGAGCGTGCATGGGAATGGGGCGATGACATCACAGAGGAGGTACTTTTTTTTTTTAACACAGAAAACAAAACGCCCCCTTTTTTAAGGCTCAAGGGGGAGATCCCCTGTTAGGTGAGGAAATTACTTCTTGGCAAAACCTTTAAGCATTTGGAAAATGATTGTCAATAATAGGAAATACTTCAAACCATATTTTTTTGTAAAATCTGATTTGGTTATATTTACAAGTCTAGGTAAATTTGAAGAATTGATATAAAGGGACTTATGAATTCAATTTATTTGATGGAATTTTATTTAATCCAAAAAATCTTCTTGGGAAAAAAAAATACTCCTGGTTGGGTGACGTGAAAGGGAGCCAAACATAGAATAAGATTGTCTTATTAATGATTTCCTTCCAACTTCCAGAAGTTCATTTCTATCTCAAGGACTTTGGTACAAAGACAAATAAATCGTTCTGCATGAATGACAGCCACCCAAGTCACAGGTCACCATCTCCTTGTCCCTTGGGTGCGCCAAGGCATAGGGAAGTGGCAAAGACCATCTCAATTAGATTGTCCCTTTAGAATTTAAAAAAATTCCCTCGGGACCATATGACTCTTCGATTTCCCCCTTTTTTTCTGCGTTGAAACTCTTTTTTTTTTATTTTCCTGTCCTACGCATTCGCAAAAATGAAATTTCAAGATCAA
>JAODAL010079363.1:0-12602 GCA_025379985.1 Phyllomedusa bahiana | reverse complement strand
TCCTGGTCCTGTTAGGATGCTCCTGGCATACTGGTGCATATACCCCCCCCCCCTTCCAATAGAGACAACTCTGGGCTCGGGGTGGGGACGCTTACATTTAACTTTTTGGGGGGACACTGGGCATTGTTCCATTGAGGACCTCTACCAATTGGGAATTAAGATATCCCCACCAGAGCCTGATAGTCGGGTGCCCCCTTTGGGGACCTGCATGTTCCTGGGAACAGACCCCAGAAATATCAGCTCAGAATGGAGAACCGGTCGCACCTGTGCATAACTCTCCATTCTGTTCTATAAGTGTTCCATGTACAACAGAACACATAACTCTCCTGTACTCAGAACTTGCGGGGCATTCCCTCTCCAAACATTTTTTAATTGCTGCACAGTTTATTAGCTACTAATTTATGATTGCCGGGCTTTATTACAGGGACATAGCCCTTTAGGTGTCCCACGTAGGAACGTGACATTTTACATCTTGTAGCACTATGGAGCTCTTGTAGCTCTAATCAGTGATGTCACTAGTGTGCTGCTCTAGTATCATGTGCAGTTAGAGTGCCCCCAGCCGGGGTATTAGGTAATATCTCTCATGTTTTGTGTTCTGTGCTCTTGTCCTTCTTTTTCTCTGCACTGACAATTTTTTGAAATTTATTTGCCCGTTTTTTTATTTCTGGACCCAGATCTCGTTTCTAAAAAGGGACACATTTACCACAGATATTAAGTGGACTCCCCATCACCCCCAGCGCTGAACTAATGTAACAAAAAATTATTTTGAGGGTACAATATATTTAATTTTTAAATTGTAAGGAAAAAACCCCTGACATAACGATCCTGAAGCACAGTATAACCTAAAGGGTTTTTTTTATAAAATGAAGAAAATGTGTTTTGATACTCCAATGACTACAAAATTTTTCTGTATATTCCACGACATAAATTGTTCTGTAATTCACTACTAAAAAATTTTTCTGTATTTCCACGACTATAAATTGTTCTGTATAACCTAGACTAAAATTTTATGTTTAATTTTCCCCTGACTAAGATGTTAGTAATTCCCGACTACAAATTGTTTGTGTCCCCCTGACTAAAATTGTTCGTATATTCCCCTGACTACAGATTTTCTGTAACTCCCCTGACTATAAATGTTCTGTATATCCCCGACTATAAAAATTTTTCTGTATATTTTCCCCTGACAAAAAATTGTTCTGTATATTCCACGACTAAAAATTGTTCTGTATATTCACTGTTACGATGATTTTCCTACAGGAACAAAGTTACAGTCAAAAACACTAGGTCTGGTTTATTGAGGGGGGGGTAAAAAGGTTTTTCTCCAAGTGTGACTTTTGAATTGGAGCCTGGAGTTTTATCTACTTAAAGGAGGGATAAAAAGGGGTCTGAAACATTCAAACTTAATTTTCTCCTATTCACATTACAATGGGCCCAATCAAAGGACAAAATTAAAATTTAGGCACCCCTGGTTTTTCCCCCCTTATAACCTAATGGCCATTCGGGGACAACAAATTATCCTAATGAAGTTATGGGAAAAACATTGACCCTAATAAACCTGAGGGGGGCCAGCTCTGAAAACTGAACCAATTTTTAATACTAAAAAAAATTTATGGTTAAAAACAGAAAAAACCTTTTTCCCAGGCGGGGTTTCAGCCGTCATCTGAGTTTCCAATTCCTTTTCTCCCCCAAAGGGAAACCAGAAGATTCTTTACTTGTAAGTGTTCGGTTTTTTTTGGATTTTCCCTTTTAATGTTATGACTGTAATTGCCTGTATTTTCGAAATTATTGGCCCTTTCCCTTTTTGTCTTTATATAAGCTCGGGACCTTGTGTCAAAATTAAATTTTTAAAATTTTAAATTTAAAGTTTGGCCTTGCTGCTCTAAGAACTCACACCCTTAAATTTTAGGGAGGGGTTTTAAACCCCGGGTGACCGGTGTTTGGGGGTTGACAGAGATTTTTCCCTTTCCGTTTTTGGGGAAAGGGTTGGTTAGCAGCGATTTCTCTTCCCCCGCTTTTTTTTCTCTATCTTTTATTTTATGAAAAAACTGCTAAGATGGGGAGTGACTATAGGAGGCGAGACAAAAGCAGTGTGGTCACCCTAATTTTGACTGAGAAACCTTGAGGGGAATGGATAAAACTCAGGAAACACTTATTGAGTACAGATTTCAAAACCCGGGCCCGTGGAGCGGAATTTTTATCCCTAAAATGGACTGAATCCAAAAAATATATAAAAAATTTGGGCCATTTAGTTCAGGTGGGCCAAGGGTCAAGAGGAATTGGGTCCCGGCCCCCTGCTAAATGGTCCCCCTAAATTTTTTGCCTCATCAGATGAGGGGTGTAAATTTTTAAAAAAGTGTTTGGGGTGACAAAGGAGCAGGGCCAAAAATGCAGGGGGGAAAAAGTTCTGCTTCGATAGCAACCAAAAATTACCCCGGTTTTAGCAAAATTTTTCACTTGCTTTCAAAGAAAATAGATCAACCCTTTATAGAACTGACTGCATGAAAAATTCCTTTATCCCCCCCCAAATTTTTAGAGATGTTGCCTGGTCACCACTTTTTACCAACCCAAGTTTGTGAAAAGAGGTGTTCTCTAGCCCCCGGAGAAAATGAGTTCAGGTTATTTTTTTTGAAGGGAACTGTTTTTCCCACTTACTGCAGCATTTTGCATATTTACAAT
The DNA here is from genome assembly GCA_025379985.1 of Phyllomedusa bahiana. Classification (NCBI taxonomy): domain Eukaryota; kingdom Metazoa; phylum Chordata; class Amphibia; order Anura; family Hylidae; genus Phyllomedusa; species Phyllomedusa bahiana. Next base: position 9,926 of record JAODAL010079363.1, on the reverse strand, counting down.
TTTTTGTGTTCTAAAGTCATATCCAATAAACATATTTTACACTGATAAGCAAAAGGGTAACAATGTTCTGCCCTTGTGACTTTCAGGCTCCATATCTCACCATCCACTGCAGCTTAGACTCACATAATTTTATAGACAATCATCTTGACCTGCAGCTATTCAGCATATGCTTAGATCTGCAGATTCTTGTCATGTAACTACATTGTTACTGTTTTGCTCCTGGGGTTATGACAATCTTTTTCTTCTTGTTACTACAAATTACAACCTGTTCTCACATTCTAATAGCTCAGTGTGTTATTAGGCTGATTCCTAAGTGAAAGGTCACTGGTTCGAGCAGCCATGAAGAAGATTCTCCACGAAAAGAGAAGCAGCATCATCCAGCTCATCAGTAGCGTTTCTGGGCCGAGAAAATTGTTAAACTGCCTCATGTGAGACCCTGACAGCGGGAAGAATTTACCTCTGACATCAATGGCGCCTGGAGCGCTGCAGTCTCCACATCTTATTTGTCCACTCACTATACACTTTCACTACAGCGGATGCAGCTCTCATATTTGCCCCTTATACTCATAATAGCAGTGAGGGATATGTGTGCAGACAGCCTGTCACTTCTTACATACCTAGCAAGCCAGCACAGCACAGGGCATTCCTGCCTGAGCTGCATGACCGCAGATGCAGGAAGTGGTCATAGTAAGTGGTCCTAATGGATCCATCTCCGACATTGCCCAAAATAACTTAATAAAAACTGCAGGAGTAAAAAAAATAATCATACAGATTATGACAGTACAGACCTGTCAGATAATCCCCAATTATGAGGAACCTTCTCCTGACCCAACACTGATGTACACAAGTACAGGCTAAAAAGTGGGAAAAGGGTTTTCCCATGTAAAATGTGGAAATGTTTTACAAAATGTTTAAACTCTTCTTAAACCACAAAGGATTCACAGGGGGGGAGAACCAATTAATGCCCAAAAAATGGGGAAAATCTTTATTTTTAAAATCAAAATTGATGAACTTGAGAGAATTCACACAGGAGAAGCCATATTAAAGTCAAATTGTGAAAAATTACACATAAAAATCTTTAAACATATTCCGCCGTTTTACAATGTGGAGGGTATATACAGAAAAACCCCAACATTTTACAGTAAGAACTCTTACAGAAGATACAAGGTGGGGGGGACTTACTAGCAAAGCTTACAATCTATAAGGATGTATGGGTGAGACCAGGCCTGGACTGACAATAAAGCAAACCGGGCACTTTCCCGGTGGGCTGGGCTGTCTGCTCCCACAGGGGTAGTCATGCCTATAATTTATTCACTGCACTTCCTGGGCAGCTCTCATAACTCCGGGGGAGAGGGCCATCCCCCTTCCCAACAAAATCCCGTTCAGCAGGAGCACGGGGGCCTGACTGGGTTTTGTTAAGAGATTCCCCATCACTTGCAGAAGAGGGCCCTCACCGGGTCCAAGGGAGCCGCCCTGCAGAAAAAGCTCGCAGCCTCCCAGCCTGAAAGCAGGTGAAAGAACAGAGGGGGGAAGCCGGGCACACGAGAAAGCCAAGCATGCTCCCCTTCAAGGGGGGAGTAAAGAAGAGGGGTGATTAACTTAAGGCGCCCCCCCCCATTTCGGGTTGTGTGCCCCTTCTTTCCCCCCCTCTATCCCCCCCCCCCCTTCATGTGTGTGCGCTCCTCCCCCCTTCATGTGTGTGCGCTCCCCCCCTTCATGTGTGTGCCCCCATTATTTTTCCCCCTCCCCCACTTCATGTGTGTGCCCCCCACTTCATGGTTTTGCGCCCCCATTTCATGTGTTCGCTCCCCCTTCCCCTTCAGGTTGGCGCTCCCCTTTCCCCCTTCATGTGGTGGGGCCGCTTCCCTTCCCCCTTCATGTGTGGGCCCCCCCCTCCCCCCTTAAGGTGGCCCCCCCTCTTCCATTTCCCATGTGTGTGGCCCCCCTCCCCCCTTCATGTGTGTGCGTTCCCCTCCCCCACTTAGTGTGTGCGCTCCCCCTCCCCCACTTCATAGTGTGGCCCCCCTCCCCCATTTTCATTTTTGTGCCTCCCCCCCCCCCTTTTTTTCCCCCCCCCCTTTTCATGTGTGGTTTGCTGCCCCCTTTCCCTTTAAAGTTGTGTGCTCCCCTCCCCCCTTCATGTGTGCGCTCCCCTCCCCCACTTCATGTGTGTGCGCTCCCCTCCCCCACTTCATGTGTGTGCGCTCCCGTCCCCCTCTTCATGTGTGTGTGCTGCCCTCCTTCCTTCATGTGTGTGCGTTCCCCTCCCCCTTCATGTGTGTGCGCTCCCCTCCCCCACTTCATGTGTGTGCGCTCCCCTCCCCCCCTTCATGTGTGTGCGCTCCCTTCCCCCCACTTCATGTGTGTGCGCTCCCCTCCCCCACTTCATGTGTGTGTGCTCCCCTCCCCCCTTCATTTGTGCGCTCTCCCTCCCCCTTCATGTGTGTGCGCTCCCCTACTTCATGTGTGTGCGCTGCCCTCCCCCCTTCATGTGTGTGCGCTCCCCTACTTCATGTGTGTGCGCTGCGCTCCCCCCTTCATGTGTGTGCGCTGCGCTTCCCCTTAATGTGTGTGCGCTGCCCTCCCCCCTTCATGTGTGTGCGCTCCCCTCTCCCCCTTCATGTGGTGTTGGCGCTAGCGCCCTCCACCGCCCTACTCCTGTGGTGCGCTCCCCTCTCTCCCCCCTTCATGTGTGTGCGCTTCCCTCCCCCCTTCATGTGTGTGCGCTCCCCCTCCCCCCCTTCATGTGTGTGCGCTGCCATCTGGGCAGCCCCTCATGTGTGTGCGCTGCTCTCCCCCCTTTCATGATGTGCGGCTGCCATCATGGCCACTCCCTTCCTGTGTGCGCTGCCCTCCCCCTCCCTTCATGTGTGTGCGCTGCCCTCCCCTCCCTTCATGTGTGTGCGCTGCCCTCCCCTCCCTTCATGTGTGTGCTGCCCTCCCCCCTTTGTGTGTGCGCTGTCTTCCCCCCCTTTATGTGTGTGCGCTGCCCTCCTCCCCTTCATGTGTGTGCTCCCCTCCCCCCACTTCATGTGTGTGCGCTCCCTTTCCCCCTTTATGTGTGTGCGTTCCCCTCCCCCCTTTATATTTTGTGTGCTTTCCCCCATCCCCCTCAAATGTGTGTCCCGCTCCCCCCCCCCCTTTTGTTTTTTCCGGTACCCTTCCCCCCCTTTATGTGGGGTGCCCCTCTTCCTTTCCCCCCCCTTTTCTATTTTGGGGGTGCGCTCCCCTTTCCCCCCCTTTATGTGTGCGCCTCCCCTTTCCCCCCTTTATGTTTTGGGGCTCCCCTTTCCCCCCCCCTTTCATTGGGGTGAGCCTCCAAACCCAAACCCCTTTATTTTTGGGGCGCTCCCCCCCCCCACCCCTTCTTGTGGGGTCCCGCTCCCCTCCCCCCTTTCTGTTTGGCGTTTCCCCCCCCCCCCCTTCATGTGGGGTGGCCTCCCCCCCTTCATATTGTGCGCTTCCCCTTTTCCCCCCCTTCCCATGTGTTTTCACTCCCCCCCCCCTTTATTTTGGGTGCGCTCCCCCTTTCCCCCTTTATGTGTGTGACTTTTCCTTTTCCCCCCAAACCCCCCTTTATGTGTGTGCGCTCCCCCCTTTCCCCCCCCTTTATTTGGGGGCCCCGCTTCACCCCCCCCTTTATGTTTGTGCTGTCCGCTTCCCCCCTTTTTTTGTGTGCGCTCCCCTCCTCTCCCCTTCATGTGTGTGCGTTCCCCTCCCCACCTTCTTGTGTGTGCGCTCCCCCCCTTCATGTGTGTGCGCTCCCCCCCCTTCATGCCTTGGGGGTCGCTTCCCCTTCCCCCCTTCAGGGTTGTGCCCCTTTTCCCCTTTTCCCCCCTTTATGTGTGTGCGCTCCCCTCCCCCTTTATGTGTGTGCGCTCTCCCTCCCCCTTTATGTGTGTGCGGTATCCTTCCCCCCTTTATGTGTGTGCGCTCTCCTTCCCCCCCCTTTAAATGGGTGGGCGTTTCCCCTTCCCCCCTTCATGTTTTTGGGGCGCCCCCCCTCCTCCCCCCTTCATGTGTGTGCGCTCCCCTCCTCCCCCCTTCATGTGTGTGCGCTCCCCTCCTCGCCCCTTGATGTGTGTGCGCTCTCCTTCCCCCCTTTATGTGTGTGCGCTCCCCTCATCCCCCCTTCATGTGTGTGCGCTCCCCTCCTCCCTTTATGTGTGTGCACTCTCCTTCCCCCCTTTTAAATGTGTTTGCCCCTCCCCACCTCCCCCCTTTTATGTTGAAAACGTTTCCCCTTTCCCCCCTTTATGTTTTGGGGCACTTCCCTTTCCCCCCCTTTTATGTGGGGGCCGCTCCCCTTTCCCCCCCTTTTAAAATGTTGTTCGCTCCCCTACCCCCCCTTTTTCATGTGTGTGCGTTTCCCCTCCCTCCCCCTTCATGTGTGGGCGCCCCCCCTCCCCCTCCCCTTCATGTGGGGTGCGCCCCCCCTTCCTCCCCCCTTCATGGTTGTGCGCCCCCCCCTCCTCCCCCCCTTCATTCGTGTGGGCTCCCCCCTCCCCCCTTTATGTGTGTGCGCTCTCCTTGCCCCCTATTTCATTTTGTGGGGCCCCTCCCCTTTCCCCCCCTTTCCTTTTGGGTTTTGCGCTTTTCCTTCCCCCTTTCATGTTGTGCCACCCCCTTTTCCCCCCTTTATGTGTGCGCTCCCCTCCTCTCCCCTTTATGTGTGTTTGCTCTCCTTTCCCCCCTTTATGTGTGTGCACTCTCCTTCCCCCCTTTATGTGTGTGCGCTCTCCTTCCCCAATCCCCCCCCTTAAATTTTTTGTCCCACCCCCCTCTTTCCCCCCTTCCCAGTGTTTGCGCTCCCCCCCTTTCCCCCCCTTCATGTGGGTGCGCTCCCCTCCCTCCCCCCCTTCAGGGTGTGCGTCCCCCCCTCCCCCCTTTTTGGGTGTGGGGCCCCTCCCCTCCTCCCCCTTTATGTGTGTGCGCTCCCCTCATCCCCCCTTCATGTTTGTGCACTCCCCTCATCCCCCCTTTTTTGTGTGGGGGGCGCTCCCCCTCCTTCCCCTTTATGTGTGTTTCCTCTCCTTCCCCCCTTTATGTGTGTGCACTCTCCTTCCCCCCCTTTTAAAGTTGTTGCGCCCCCTCACCCCCCTTCATTTTGGTGTGCGTTTCCCCCCCCTTTTCCCTTTTCATGTTGTGTGCGCTCCCCTCCTCCCCCCTTTCATGTGTGCGCTCCCCTCCTCCCCCCTTATGGGGTGGGGCGCCCCCTCCCCCCCTCCCCCCTTTATGTGTGTGCGCTCCCCTCCTCTCCCCTTCATGTGTGTGCGCTCCCCTCCTCTCCCCTTTATGTGTGTACGCTCTCCTTTCCCCCCTTTATGTGTGTGCACTCTCCTTCCCCCCTTTTTATGGGGTGGGGCGCTCCCCCCCATCCCCCCTTTCCCTGTTGGGGGCGCAAAACCCTCCTCCCCCCTTCTTTTTGGTTTTCCCGCTCCCCCAACCCCCTCCCCCCCCTTAATGTATCCCCATCCCCCTCCTCCCCCCTTCTTGTGTGGTCCCCCCCGGGCCTCCCCCCTCCTCCCCCCCTTCAGTGTTGTGCGCTCCCCTCCTCCCCCCTTCATGTGTGCGCTCCCCTCCTCCCCCCTTCATGTGTGTGCGCTCCCCTCCTCCCCCCTTCATGTGTGTGCGCTCCCCTCCTCTCCCCCCTTTCATTTTTTTGTGCCCCTTCTCCTCCCTTTTTTATTCCTCTCCTCCCGGTTTCTGCCCGGTTCCTGATCGCTATTTCCCAGATCTGGGGATCCCGGGGTCAAAAACTGCAGGAGCGGGGGTTTTGGGCTTTTTTTTCACACGGGGGTGTTGTGGCGTGTCCTGTACACGCTGCTAACCCAGGGGGGGGCCCCCCGGCGCTGGAACCTCTAAAGCCCCTCCAGCCCGCCCCCTTTTGATTCTCCCTGTATTATCCGCTGGGGACTCGTCAGGGGCGCGGAGCTCTGAGAGCTGGGAGCTACCAGAACTGCAGCACAATTACACTGTGTGACAGCGCCCCCTATGACAACCAGGGGCAGAAAATAAAGGGCCCCCCGTGCTTCCTCTGTAACTGGGGCTAATAATCCAGCCCAATTGTAGGGGACATCAGCAACCAGAAAAAATGTGATGTGACACCCGGGCCCCCCAAAAGAGGCCTGCCCTTTAAGGGGGGGGTCCCAAATTTTACACTCACAGGGGATGTAAACAGCGCCCCCTAGAGGCCTGACCTTTTTTGAGGCCCCCAAAAAATAACCACATTTGATGTAACACCCGCCCCCTAGAGGCCGACCTTATGGGGGAACAAAAAATACACCCCACAGAGAGTCAAAAGCGCCCCCCTAGGGCCTGACCTTAGGGGGGCACAATATAAAACTAAACAGGGATTTTGACGGGGCCTCCTAGAGGCCTGACCTTATTGAGGCCCCAAAATAATCACATTGATTGACAGCGCCCCCTAAAGGGCCCGACTTATGGGGGGGAGGGCCCAAAATATACATCACAGTGATTTCAGCACCCCCCTAGAGGCCCACCTTTTAGGGGACACAATATACACTTACAGTGATGTGACACGCCCCCTAGAGGCCGAACCTTATGGGGGGGCAAAAATTACACTCACAGTATGTGCCGCCCCCCCAAGTCCCTACCTTATGAGGGGGGTACAATTACACCACAGTGATGGACAGCGCCCCCAAGGCCTGACCTTAGGGCCGCACAAATACACTCACAGTGTATGACAGGCCCCCTAGAGGGCCCACCTTATGGGGGGCACATATACACTCACAGTGATGTGACAGCGGCCCCTAGAGGCCTGACCTTATGGAGGGACCCCAATATACACTCACATTTAAAAAAAACCCCCCCCCAAGGGCCCGACCCTTTTGGGGGGACAAAAATACACTCACAGTGAGTACAAGCCCCCCAAAGGGCCCGACCTTTTTTGTGCGGCACAAAACATCACAGTTTGACATCGCCCCCAAACCCTGACCTTATGTGCGGCACAATATACCTCACAGTGAGTGACAACGCCCCATAAGGGGCCCGAAACCTTTTTGGGGGGGGCAAAAATAACATCACAGTGATTACAGCGCCCCCTTTAGGCCTGACCTTATTGGGGGGGGGGCACAATATACACTCACAGTGATGTGACAGCACCAAAACCCAGAGGCCCCGACCTTATGGGGGGAACAATATACCTCACAGTGATTGACAGCGCCCCCCGAGGCCCCCGACCTTATGGAGGGGGACACAATACACCTCACAGGATGTGAACCGCGCCCCCTAGAGGCCTGACCTTTTTGTGCGGCACAATATACAATCCAGTGAGTGACAGCGCCCCCCCGAAGGGCCCGACCCTTTTTCGGCACAAAATACACTCACAGGATGTGACAAAAGCCCCCCAGAGGCCTGACCTTATGTGGCACAAAATACACTCACAGTGATGGACAGCGCCCCCTAGAGGCCTGACCTTATGGGGGGGGCACAATATACACCACAGTGATTTTGACAACGCCCCCCTAGAGGTCTGACCTTATGGGGGGGCACAATTACATCACAGTGAAGTACAGCGCCCCCTAAGGGGGGGGTGGCCTTATGGGGGCCAAAAAACAATCACAGTGAGTACAGCCCCCCCTAGAGGGTGACCTTTGGGGGGGACCCAAAAAACACTCACAATGATGTGAACGCCCCCAAAAGGCCTGACCTTATGGGGGCAAATATACACTCACAGAGATGTACAGTCCCCCTTTGGACCTACCTTTTGGGGACACAATATACACTCACATGATTTACACACCTCTGAGGCCTGGGCCTTTTGGGAGCACAATTAACCACGTGATGTACAGCGCCCCCAGAGCCTGGCCTTTTGGGGGAACACAATTAACCACAGTGATGTACAGCGCCCCTAGACCCTGACCTTTGGGGGCACAATATACAATCACAGTGATATACAGCCCCCCAAGGCCTGACCTTTTGGGGGGGCACAAAATAACTCAAGGATGGACAGCCCCCAAGGCCTGACCTTATGGGGGGCACAAAATATACTCAAGTGATGTAACAGAGCCCCCTAGAGGGTGACCTTATGGGGGCAAATTTAACTCACAGAGATGTCACAGCGCCCCCAAAGGCCGCCTTTTGGGGGACAATATACACTCACAGTGATGTCACAGCGCCTCCTAGAGGCCTGACCCTTTGGGGGGACACAATATACAATCACAGTGATGTGACAGCACCTCCTAAGGCCTACCTTATGGGGGACACAAAATACACCCCCCAGTGATGTTTACAGTGCCCCCTAAAGCCCTTTCCCTTTTGGGGGGGGACAATAACACTCACAGTGATGTGTCAGTGCCCCCCAAGAGGCCTGACCTTATGGGGGGGCAAAAACACTTTACAGTGATGTGACATGCCCCCTAGAAGCCTTACCTTATGGGGGGCACAAATCACCCCAGTGATTGACAGTGCCCCTAGAGGCCCGACCTTAGGGGGGGGACAATAACACCACAGGATGTGACAGTGCCCCCTAGAGGGCCCGATTTATGGGGGGGACAATATACCTCACATTGAGTGACAGCGCCCCCTAGGGCCTGACCTTTTGGGGGGGGTAAAAAATACACTCACAGTGAGTGACATGCCCCCCCAGAGGCCCGACCTTTTGGGGGCAAAATCAAATACAGTGGGTTGGACAGCGCCCCCAGAGGGCCCCCTTATGGGGGGGCACAATTACACTCACAGGGTGATGTGACAGAAAACCCCCCAGACCTGATTTTTTTGGGGTACAATTCAGACAGTGATTAAAGCGCCCCCTATAGGCCTGACCTTATGGGGGGGTACAATATACACTCACAGGATGTGACAGGCCCCCTAAGGGGGTGACCTTATGGGGGGCACAATTACACCCCCCAGGAGGACAGGCCCCCCCCAAGGCCCGACCTTAGGGGGCAAAATAAACCTCACAGTGTGTGACAGCACCCCCCCAGAGGCCCCGACCTTTTGGGGGGACACAAAACACTCCAGTGATTGACCGCCCCCTAAGGGCCACTTTATTTGGGTACAAATACAAACACAGTGTTTTGGGACAGCGCCCCCCCAAGGGCCTTTTTAAAAGGTGGGGCTAAAAAAAATTTTGCTGCAGGAAGGCGGGTAAGTTACCTCTTTGTGTAATGTGAAAGCCATGTCATGTCTTGTATGTCAGTTGTGGGGATGTTATGTTTTGTTTTGTCTGTAGTTTTGTATGTATGCCCTGTATGAAAAGGGATGTCTGTTACATGAAATGTACACTCCCCGGGCCATTTTTATTAGGTACACCATGCTAGTAAGGGGTTTTGGACCCCCTATTTTCCCTTCGAACCCCTAAAATTCTTCTGAAATTGTTTTCAAAAGGGGTGTTGCCCGAGCTAAATTGGTCCCAAAGGGGGCCCAAAAGAGTGCCAAGAAAATTTTCCCTAAAAAAACTTTGAGATTTCCCCGGTTCAAAAATTTTCTTTATCAGAAATGTTTAATTTTGCCCCGCCCCTTTAAAACGGGGTTCTAAAATCGGGCAGTCCTATCCTATTTTTAAACCTCTCAATTCGGGGGCCAATCACCCCTCTCCCCGGGGTCAGGGAACCTCCTTATTCAGAGAGAAAAAAAAAAAACACCCAACCGAAAAAGTCCCCCTTTTTATGACAGCCTTGAGAGTGGGCGGGGGACAAAAACCCCCAAAAATGGAAGAAACCCCTTCCTTTCCATATGGGTTTAAAATAAATGAAAACCCAATTTTTAAACGTTTTTTTCCCTTCCCCACACAAAAACATCTCTAAAAAAACGTATGCAAACTGGGTGCCACTGGAAAGGGCTGCGGCCACTTTGGTAATTATACATGTACACAAAAGCCCCGGCCCCCCCAAACGGCACATTTCTGAAAAAAAGGGCAATCCCAACTACGTCGAAAACCCCCTAAAAGAAGCATTTTATGT
>JAODAL010079362.1:0-12602 GCA_025379985.1 Phyllomedusa bahiana | reverse complement strand
GGGGGGGGGTTGGGGGGGGGTTTGGGGGGGGGGGTTTTGGGTGCTCTGCGAATCCTCGAAGAATCCCACCCCCATCCCACGGTTTGGTGGGAGCTCAAGGTAATCTATGTAATAGAGTTGAGTATAGGGAAAGTTGGCATTTTAGGGGGAATGTGAGGGTTAATGTAATATGTGTACATGTGTGCATCATTAAGCTAAAGTTTGTTTATAAGAAAATACCAAGTTTTCCCTCCTTATAAAACCATTACAGATATCCATATATCCATTTGAGGACAAATGACTGTGCAGTATTGAGGCAGTCAAGATAACAGCGTTTCCACATACAATCCGGGTCAACAAGCAACTGAGTTTCGACAACATGTCCTAAGAAGCATTGGCTGATACAACCAAAACTTCATTTTGCCCGGCAACTTACTTTGAACCAAAAAAGAACTTTATGCTCAACCCCTCCCTATGGACTGCCCCAAACTGCGCATGCCCCCACGCCCTTTTTCAAACTCGCATAAATATGTGTGCCGCGCTGAATAAAGTCGTAGTGCATGGATAAGATTGAACCAGAACAACGTGTCTGACTCTTTCTTTCACTGGCCGGCCCGTGCACTTAGACACTGATTTGGAGTACCGGAGTTGGAACAGGAGACCCCTTGTCGCTTTACGACCCCGACATAACAAGCTTACCTTCATTCACAATCCATTTATTTCACATAACCTATCCTTACTGGATTTTAAAGAATCTTGGCTGACGCCCTCCTACCCAATGTCCCCTGCTGCAGTCTCTTATGGCGCCCTTCAATTTACGCATGCTCCTCCCCTGGAAACAAGCATGGTGGAGGTGTTGGCCTTCCCCTGTCTCCTATCTGTTTCTTTGTCCCAAATCCACCTCTACCTTCCGTCCCTCTTCCTTCCTTTGAGGTGCTCTCTGAGGTGTGGAAGTGTCTTCTCTTCCTCCAACTGCCTGTCACCTACCTACCGCCAGGCTCTACAACTGACTTTTTTGATCTTTTCATCACTTGGCTATTGCATTGTATATCTATTGATATTCCCAGTGTCATCATGGGAGACTTCAACATCCTTAATGACCTGAGCCATTCAGCTGCCCTCAAACTCTTATCGCTTTCCTCCTCTTTCCACCTCTCACGGTGGTCTTTTGCTGCCACTCACAAAGAGTGACATGTGCTGGACCTTGTTTTTACCCGCTTTTGCCTCCTATCTATCTTCATCTCAATTCTTTCCATATCAGACCATAATCTTCTTTCTTTTCCGTCTTCCCCTCACTCCAGTTAAAAAACTGGTTCACCCTAATACGTGCATCCTAAGTCTTCATACTCAAACTCTTTCCGGCTCTCTTCTACCTTTTTCTACCATGTCGTCACTTCACAAGACTGACACAGCCACCACATTGTACAAACCTCAGATCTTCGTTGCCGCTTTCCCACACAATAGAACTTGCTGAATTAGTAGTCAACCCTGGCCCACAGAGCTGACAAAAAACTAGCATTTCCAGAGCAACCCCAGAAGAAAATGCCTCACACAGAAGACTCATCCTTACAAACACTTCTTCATTTCAAGTCTGCCCTCACTTCTGTCAAGCAGGACTACTTTACCCCTCTCATATCTTCTCGGTGTCAAAACAATAGACAATTATTTATCAACTTCTACTCCCTGCTCCATCCCCTGGTGCCACTTACATCTCTCTTATCTCAGCTGAAGATTTTGTCACACTTCAAAAGTGAGGTTGACAACAGAGAGAGTTTCCACCTACAATCCTTATAACCCATCAGTGTGTCTGCACAAGGCTCTTCTCCCATCACCTGCTTTCCCACATTACTCATGACAAACCTACTATCCTACTCTCCAAATCCCACCTCACTAACTGGCCTCTCGACCTAATACCATCCCCCCTCATCCCCCAAACCCTTTAAAACGGTGAATTATAAAAGAAAACCCAAATTTCCATTGTTCCTAATGTCAAAATAGGTATAAACCAAACCTCTGATTACAACACAACCTGCTAATAATCAAGACTTTATAATATACCTTATTAATCTCTTAAGGACCCATCGTCTTTTTTTTGTTGACACGTATATTTTTCCCTCCTCACCTTCCCAGAGCCATAACTTTTTTATTTTTCCACCTACATAGACACATGAGGGCTTTATTTTGCGGGACAAGATGTAAATTTCTAATGGTTTTTATTCACTATAAAATATACTGGGAAATCGCAAAAAAATTAAAAGTGGGACAAATTGTGAAAAAAATTTATTTTCGCCATGTTTGCGGGTGTTTTGCTTTTATGGCTTTCAATCTTCAGTAAATATAATGTGTTATCTGTATTCTACAGGTTTATACGCATCCGCCAATACCAAACATGTAGGGTTTCCTTTATGTTTTGGTACTGTAAAAAAATTCCAAACATTTTCTATTTTTGAAATTTGCGCCGCGGCGCCATTTTATGCAACCAATAACTTTTTTGTACTAACACCTACGGACATCAATGAGGCGGCATTTTTTTGCGGGCTGAAGTGTACTTTTTATTGCTAGCAGTTTGGAATGCATGTGATCACTTTTATTCCATTTTTTAAGTGACATAAAATGACCAAAAAACGCAATTTTGGTGTTTGGAATTTTTTTTCTTCTACGGTGTTCAGCATACGGGATGAATGATGTTATATTTTTATAGATCAGACTTTTTCTGATGCCGTGATACCAAATATGTGTAACTTTTTTATTATCTTATTGTTTTTATTTGTAAAATTGGGAAAGGGAGGTGATTAGAACTTTTAATACTTTTTTGTACTTTAAAACTTTATTTCTTTTTTTTTTTTACTTTAACATTGAGTCCCCCTATGGTGCTTGACCACTAGGGGGGCGCGATTGTTAATACAGTCTAATACATTGCATAGACAATTCATTAGACTGTACCAAGATGGCCTGCCTCCAGAAGTGGGGCAAACCACGACATGGCAGTGATGGGAGCCTTTACATGGCTCCCCGCTGCCGTGTCCAGGCGTCGGATTGCCGAAGTCATGCTGCAGCGATGCCGATCGCCCTGAATAACGGTGTGCGGCACTGTTATTCATTCATTTAGACGCCGGAGCCATCTTTGGTGTCTAATGGGTTAAACAGCGCGGGCTGGTGACGCGGCCCGTTCGCGCTGTAACGGCCGGGTGTTAGCTGCAATCAGCCGCTAACACCCGCCGACTGTGGGGGGGGATCGCAAAGCGATCCCCCTGTAAAGCCCCTTACCGACCCTGGGACGTACTCATACATCCAGGGTTGTTAAGGGGTTAAAAAAATTTGCTTCATTCCAACTTTTCAGACCTCCCTTTTTCCCTACTTAGACTTTTTTAAAGGAATCCCGAGCAGAGGAGATGAGGGTGAGAAATTTAGATTATAGCTAGTTTGAAGTCTATGGGCGGGAAAAAGGGAGGATGAAGAAAGATAACTATTATTAAAAGGGTTTTTCCCAAACCAACATAAACAGAAGAAAGTTGCACCACTCGAAGCAGCAGCTGGGGATATTAGAAGCAAAAGGGAAAGCAGTGTAAGTGTGAACCCGATAGGGTGAGTAATAAATCACTAAAAAGCCAGCCCTTTTGGTGTGTTTTCTGCTACTTTCCTATCCCCTTCCCCTTCATGACTTTTATTGAAGCTGTAACCTTCGACAGTGATGGTGAAAATTCCATCCCTCTCTGTCTATGAATCGTTACTAAAGGGCTGAAAGGTAAATTTTGGTTTGGGGGAAAAGGGAAAGAGTCCGATATGTTAAAAAAAATATTTTTTCACATATAAGATATGTTTGGGGTTTTCCATTTTTGCTTGTAATATTGATATGGAAATTGTTTAATCAGGGTACATTCTATAAGCTTGTATTTGTCGTCTTTTCCTGGAGATTTGGGGGCGCTGACCCTCCATTTGCTCCTTGTAAAATCCTCCATCTTGATTCCTTGTTGATCTTATGTTTTTCTGGTACTTCAAGACCCCCATAAAAAAAAATTGACAGTGATGTCCTGACAATTTAAAGGAACCGTCACAAAAAAGACACAGTCATCCCCCAAAAAACCCCCCTGGTGTTACTGTATGTATCCCGCAAATTCCCTTCTCAGAAAAACCCAAAAGAGTATTTGGGTGAGATTAAAAAAGGGGTTTGTTCACTCCCTGATATTCCCTCGGTCTGTTTTTTTGTTTTCATTTGGAAATTTCAGGGGGTTTTTGTGGATCTACAAGGTGCGGAAAAGCCAGGTCTGCTTAGCATCGTGCTGTTAGCCTTCTGAAAGATTAAAAGGTATGTAGCTATAGCAACCTGGGGGGGTGATGCCCCCAAAGGAGGGGATATTGGGGAAAGGTGGACAGGGCTAATGGACAAATTTTGCAAAAGTGCCCTTTTTGCAAATCTTAACAAAAAAAAAGCAATCTTGTGTGAGACAATACTTTAGGTGGGTTTCACTAAAAGGGATTGGTTTTTTTTAAGTTTGCAAAAAAAAGTCATTTTGCCTATTTTTCCTTTAAAAGTGGCAAAACTTTTCCTGATATCCCCTTTGTCGGATGCATCAGTCCTCAGGTGTATGCTACAGACCATTCAATCTTCTGTTCCCTGCAGCACTTTGGGGTATAGCAAAGCCCTGGCTTTTACTGCAGTTTAGTAAAAACCCAGTAAACACCCCCCTGAATTCAAAATCAAAAAAGAAACGGCTGGGGTAAGTCAATAAATGTGTGAGAAAACCCTTTTAATCCCTTACTGTAAGAAAGTTTTGGACTACAAGACATAACCCCATTTTTTCAAATATGAGTGTACTTTATGTGGGAAAAATTTTTTCAATGTTTTCTTATGTGTGTATTTTCAGACATTTTTTTTTTTTCATGACCATTGTACTACTGAAAATTTTTTTTTCCCATTAAAAGTTTTTTTTTCAGAAAATTTTAGAGAAACGAATGAAAACCCACATTTTGTTTGAGAAAAAAATTGTACTAGTTGGATAACAAAGCACCCATTTTCCCTTTTTTTTTGACAATAAACAAGTGTTAACCAATTTTTACCACAATTTGAGGCCAGGGGGAGAAGAGAGAGTGGAGGGGGGGGAGGGGAAAAAAGAGAAAAAAAAAGGGGGGAAAGGGGGGAAAAGAGGGGGTGGAGGAAAAGGTTAAAAATTTTTTTTGCAGAAAACGTTTTCGGCTTTAGTCAAAAAGATGGTGAACAAAATTTTTCCCAAATTTCTATTCAAACCAGAAAATTTTAGCAATGGAGATTCCTCAGGTAGGGGAAAAGGATTACCTCATCCCCAAGTCAGATGTATGACTGGAGAGGAGGGCCATCGCTCCCCCCGTGGGGAAAATGTCCATTTACGTAGTTCAGAAAAATATTGTTGGCTTGATCATACAACAAAAATAAGCCTTATATATTGAAAATGTGCGAGATTGAACAAAAGGAACAAAAAAAATTTTAAGGAGAATATCGTGGGTTGGTGAATTTCAGGGATGGAATCAATTCTGCATCGTGCAAAAAAAGTTTGGGCAGTCAGGGTGCATGAGGGGATAATTATTTAAAGGTATGGTAAACGTATTCAGAAAGAATACAAATCTCCCGGTACAGAGGTACTGACATCTGTGCAGGCGAAGCCCCCCTAAAAATCTTCAATCTCTGCGAAGGTATTTCCCTTTTCCAAATTGAATGGATGGCAAAAAGTGGGACCACAGTCGAGGGATGACCCCTTTTTGCTGCAAGAATCAAAAAAAAGGGAGATGGGTTCCCGAGGAGTTTAATTGCAGGGGGATATTGAGAGAAGAAAAGGGGAAGGATTATTTTGCGTTTTTGCAGTGTTTATAAGTTTAATCGATCACCCTTAAACCCAAAAAGGGTTGTATTACGAGAACCCCACCAGTTGGGGTCTGGTCCCCTTTCGCCTTACAGCCCCAGAGACTCAGGGGTGCTAGGGACATATGGTTTTAATAAAGCGGGGACACGATACCCTTAGTGAGAATCTTGTAATTAATCATGGCCCCGGAAAAGACAGAGACTTATGTGAAGGGGAAAAAATTTTTAAAAAAAAAAAAAGTGAATAAGGGTGTTCAGAGGGATTGATACGAAAAGCAAGCATTTTCCCCAAAATTTTTTTTGCGTCGTGTTAAAAGGGATATAGGACGGTAAATTTGGTACGAAGGGTCGGCCCTTCTTTTGGTAACCCCTATATGGGCCCCTAAAAAGGCAAAGGGTCAAAGGGGGGGGGCCGGATGCCCGCGTTAAGGCTCCGGAAAAGGGGTGTTAACCCCCCGTAAGGTGTTTTAGAACGGGCCGTATGCCCTTGGCCCCGGGTTTTAGGGGGCGGAATATAGGGTCTGGGCCCCTCCACCGTAAAAAGGGTCCCCAGAGAGGCAAGGGAATGGGCAGAAAAACGCGGGGGGACGTTTCTGCAGGTATGTCGAAGGAGGGTGGGACTGGTTTGGGGGGGAAATTGTAAAAGATGAATAACTTTGTGGAAGGTTTATAAAATTTTCCCCGTCAGGTGAGCGATTGTCCCCCCGGGTTTAAAGCGGGACAAATAAAACCCCCCTCTTGTCCTGAGTGCCCCACGCGGGAATTGCCCGGTTTATTGCTCAGGTATAGAAAGAGCTGGAACGAGCTGGGGAACCTTCTGTGTTTGCTTCATCAAATTTGGGAATTCTGGTGGTCTTTGGGGAAAGCCCCGATCAGGCTGCAACCCCGTGATTTGTATTGGATTTAATGAGGTCGCTGTGTAAAAAAGGGGGGGTTTAGCAGAGGCCTCACTCTTGGAGTGAGCCATGCTTTATAAGTTTCCCGTAGTGTGCACTTCAGGGCCCCCTTTTTTATCTGGGAGAGGTTGAGTCAGAGCGATACAGAAAGTGAAAAAAACAATTTGTTCGTTGAAATCAGATAAAAAGAAAAGAATCGATAGAAAGTGCTCATTTAGTTCCAAGCAAAAGTCGGGGCTTTTTGACATGGGGGGCAATATCGCAGTGAGCGGGCTGATCAAAAAGGAGACAGAGCCCCGAGGCGGCAACCACGTAACGGAGGAGGGGGTGTTGGGGATTTTTTAATCAATCGGTTGTAAGAGTTATGGGGGGGAAAGAGAAAATGTATAATCCCCATGTTGCGGGTGGGAAGTCTCCAACATCTATTAAAGATTCGTGGAGCGCCTCTCACTTGGTTAGAGATGAAGGGTGTGCGATTGGGGTGTGGGGGGTGTCTAGGTGGGGTTAGGGCAAGATTAAATCATTACCAAGTAATGTGACTTGGGGAAAGCCCGGTGGGTTTCCAGAATTTTTTGAAGAAGGAGATTTCCCCGAATTGGGGGCATAAAACATTTCCTGGGTATGATTTGACCTGCAAGTGAAAAATTAAAAAATAGGGGCCCCAGGTCAATCCTTGAATGTGTCCGAATGGTAATGGAAATGATTTTTGAAAAAAAGATGGCCACCCTTTCACCTTTGTGGTCGGACTCTATTATGGCACCGGAGGGGAAAATTTTGTTTGGTAAGCTTGAATATGTGGGGGTGGGGAAAGGGGAGTTCCTGAATCAGACTATTTCGATTTTGTTTGGTAAGTTATACAGAATTTGTGAACGTTTTGGGGGGGGTTAAATCCCCCTTACGTTAAAGGGGAAATTAGGCGAAGGGAGCCCTTAGGAAGTAATGATGGTGTTTGTAAAGGAAGTTCCCCCGAGAAGGGGGGAAAAATCACCTGAGCCGGCTGGAAACTAGTTGACAAAAAAATAACATAAATAAATTAAAAGAAACGGGCCTAAAGAGGGGAAGGCCCAAAAAATAAAAGGGGAGTATTAATGGAAAAAGCCATTTTTCAAAACAAAAACCACTACAAAAGGGGGGTTCAATTGTAGAAGAGGAAAAAAAAAAAAAAAAAAAAAAGTTCGAAAATATGTCAAGATTGTGCAAACACTCGGGAAATAATTGTTTTATAGAGAAAGGGACTCATCGGTCAGGAGGAGAAGGGTGAGGGGGAAAAAAGGGAAAAAAGAAGAAGGAGGAGGAGGGAGAAAGAAAAAAAAAGGGGGGGCGGGGGGGAAAGGCCCGGGAAAAAGGGGGAGGGAAAGTAAAGTGTAGCCTGGACAGGCAGTACCGGTCGAATGGGGACTGTTTGGGGAGGAATGATACCACCATCTAAGCGGGTCAACAAATTATTCTAGACTTTTTTAAAAAAAGATAACCAGGTTTTTATCACACAAAAAGAGGGCAAACAAAATAAAGTACTTGTAAAATAGCGGGACGAATTCAAAGAAATGAAGGGGGGGTTTCCGGGGAACTTGCTGATATTGGGATAACAACCCGGGGGCAGAAACTCCCTGGGAAGAGTCCAATTGGTCAGCGGTTTTCGATTCAATCTGGAAGGTGGCTGTCGGCTCCCCCCCGACTTGAGACGCTGTGATTTTGAATGGTATGAGCTGAGGGGTCTGGACGTTTTGAGGCAGGTTCTCGCTCATAGGGTCAACAGGGAAATCAAGGGGCCCAATAAAAGGTAGGGTTTTTAGGAGACCTGGGAGGGAAGGAAGACCGGTGATCATCCGGCGATCGAAAGGTAAGCGGGCCCCTCGGGGGTGTTTTTCTTGGGGGGAAAAAAATGGGAATCCCTTTCTTTAGGGGTTTTATTCCTTGGTTGTGGGAGGCCAAAAAGCGGCGTTCCCCCGCTTGAACCAAAAGGGTTTGCGTTTTGGGGAGTTTCGGGAAAATTTGCCCCAATTTTAGGGTTCCTTCGTACCCCAAAGTGTTGTTTTACCCTGAGTTTCCCCGCATGACTTTTCCCTTAGTTGTATAAGGGTTGGCCCCCGGCATATTTGCCCCTTGGAGGGTGGCACCCAGACTTTGTGGGCGAAATTCCCCCTGTGAGCTCTATCAAAATTCCCAATTTTTTTTCCCCTCTGGGCGACCTAAGATAGGGGTTAAAAAATTTTTTTCAAGGTGGGAAACCCAGATCGCTGGTTTTAATGTTTCCGTGAGACCCGCAAAAATATTTTTTTTTTGGCGTGGGGTTTTTGGGTTCTCAAAAAATCTACCCTGCATAACATTTGGGTTTGATGATGGAATTTTTGCCCCGACACAGCAGTTTTGAAAAATAGATAGGAGGCTCCCCGTAGGATTCCTGGGTTTTCTCGAGTGCTGAACCCTGGTCTGAATTTTTTGTTCATTGGGTTTGGCCCCGGCGGTCTCAGGTCTTGTGGGCCAAAGCCTGCTGCATCTTTTTTGCCTTTAAAAATTGAAGATCGGATTTAGGGGCAGAAGTGAGAGAAGAGCACGAAGCCGGGATGCGGTTCCGACCCAAACCCAAAGGAAATAAAAATTTGTCCCGGCAGGCGACTGAGGTTTGGAAGGCAAAATGTCCGTTTTTTCTTGGGTGGTGGGGCTCCCACCCCAAAGGTTGAAGAGCCGGGATTTAAAGGCCCATAGGCACCAAACTTTCTTTTTGAGATGAAATCAAGGCTGGAATCCTTGAGGGGAACCCCGACGGGGTCAAGGGCAGCGAAGGGCCCAAAAAGACCCCGAGAGGTTTTCTGTATACCCCGGGCCCGGTTCCCCTCCTCCGTGCGGGGCCCCCCCCCCCACCCATTTCCAGTCGATCCCTCCAATTATCAAAGGCCAATGGACCCGCTGTGCAGGGAAGAGTGGTTCCCTGGGGGTGGGCGGAATTTGAAGGCGAGGGGGGTGCCCCAAGGGTCATGAGTTTAATGAAGCCCAGAAGGAAAATCAAAGTCTTCTACGTTTAAATTTCCCGGGCCTGCTGTGTTTGATTGGGTTTTCAAAGGGGATATAACACATTTTTTATTGGCCCCAGAAGTGCTGTTTCAGTTTTCTGGTCGCCAGTGAAAAGGGGCCTTTGAGGTGTAGATAGTTGGGCCCTTTCATTTGCGGGGGCTGTAGCGGAGGCGTCAATCAAGCGTTTGGGTTTAGTAGCCCAAAAACCCCAATGCTGAGGGGGCCCCCGGTGGCCCCGTTAAATTGGGCTATTGAATGAATGTTCGTTTTTGTCCTCCCCTTTGGGTTGGGGGAGTCGGGCACCCGCAAGGAAGAGCCATAGGCCCCCTTTAGGCTCTTGTTAGAGGTGAGCCCCCGCTTAGGGGCGTGAGTGGGGAGGAAGGGCAAGTCCTCCGCTCCCCGCAATGGGGGGAGAAAAAAATTGGATATTGGGGAGTCCCGGGTGGATTAGCGGGATTCCGGGGGTTGGGAGAAGTCTTCATGTTTCTTTTCTGGGCCAAATTTTTTGTGCCCAAAATTGTAAATTTTAACAGTGGTCCCCAGAGGAGCTCACATAAGATGTTTTTCACAGTTGCATGGCAAGCCAAGGGCCCCCCCCTGATACATTTTTTTAAAAATTAATTTCTTTTAATGTAAATGCTTTTAAAAACAAAAAAAAAAAAAAAAACTACAAGGATTGCAGTATTTTTTTCATCCCGCCTCCCAAAAAATTAAAATTTGAAAAAGGGGTCAAAAAAACCATGTCCTCCCCCCAAAATGGGTTTCTAATGAAAATGTTTAAAACCCCCAAAAAAAAACAAGGCCCCCAAAACAACTCTGTACCCCAAAAAAAATTTTTTTTTAAAAAAAAATTTTTTCCTTTAGGCCTATAGCGATTTCAAAAAAATGTTTTTTCTCTTTTTTTTTTTTTTTTTTTTTTATAAAAAGTGTCCTTCATTGTGTAAAAAGCAGTAAAACCCTTAAAAAAATGGCATATTTAAAATTTGGGAAACCGGTTTTTAATCAAATTGGGGCTTTTCTGAGTAAGGTTTTCTTGTCATTTTTACCCGGGCATGAAAGCTGTTTTAAATCTAAAAAATAAAAAAAAACACTACCAGGATTGCTGTAATTTTTTTCCCCTTTGGGCTCCCAAACTCATTGTTTGAAAAGCCGGGTTAAGTGTCATTTGAAACCCAAAATGGTACCAATTTAAAATTTTTCCCCCTCCCCCAAAAGAGCTCTTAATCAGCTTCTTTAAACAGAAAAAAAGAAAAGTTAATGCTGTTGGGAAAAATGATCACCATCATCTCCCAAATAAATGCGTTAAAATGTCATTTTCCCATATTGTTTGTTTTGGTTACAAACATTCTGCTGGACTACCCTTTACCATCATTTCCCCCCAACTTCTGTTTTTTTCATTTTTTCCCATAAATTTTGTGTTATGGTACGTTTATTCTGTGGCTCAATCACCATTTATTTTCCCCCTAACTGCTGTTTTATGTCATTTTCCCATATTGTGTGTTAAAGGGGACGGGCATTTTCCCCTTGAACTCCCCTCTGTTTAAATTTTAATTGCATGTTTTTTATATTTTTTTAAGTAAGGGCATCCCATTTTTGCCTTTAAGCTTTTTCCTTTTCCTATCTCGTTGTAACCCACCCTTTCGTCACCTAAAGCATGATTTAATCTTGCATCCTATATATTAAAATTTTTGGGTCTGCAAACCCATTTGGACTGCCAGCAGTTTTTAATTTTCCCACTTTTTTAAGTGACAGTTTTTAAGTATTTTGATAAAATTTTTGACCGATTAGGGCCAAAGGGGGCAGAAAAAAACGACCTTTGTAAGTAACGGGTTTTTTTAAACCCTACCTTCCACCATCTTACATTTGCAATCTATCTTCTCCTTTTTCCTTCCTGCCTCCCGCCAGTCATGCCTCCAAACAACTTTTTCCAATTTTTCCTCTTCCTTTCCTCTACCACACGCTCCCAAATTGCATTATTTAAACTTACTTTCCCCTACCCCCAACCACCTTTTTCGGTGCTGCAAAAACATCGCTCATATTCATCATGAACCATCGCAATCATTTTTTATTTCCCGCTTCTTTCTGCAGGGGAAAATCTTCCAAACCAGGGCCCCCTCCTTTACTTTTATCCACCCCCTCCTCTTCCTCCCCCAGAAACCCTGCTAAACCCGGAATCATGTTGTACATCTTTTCCTTCCCTTTAAATGTGCTTGTGGGGAATGCCCCAAACTTCGTAATGAACTCACGCGTTCTGATTGTTTTCTCAACTCCCTAAAACTCCCTTTTTCCAGAAACTTGGCTCCAGCAATCAGACACCGGTTCCTTTTTCTCTCACCTTGGGGGCCTCACTTTTACCCCCAAACCCCCGACCTGGAAAAGGATTGGGGTACTTCTTTCTCCACACTGTAGCTACCAGGTCCTTCCTCCTGCACCCTCCCTCACTTTCCCCTCCTTTGAGGGCCACACCTTCAGACTCTTTCAACCATTTTCCCTCCGAGTCGCAGTTATATACAGACCCCCTGGCTCACCCCGCGTTTTGGATCATTTTGCTGCCCGGTTTTTATTTCCTCTTACTGAAAACCCCCTCCATATGGGATTTTAAAAATCCCTTGACAATCCCATGTCCCTTCTGCTTCGTTTCTTTACTTACCTCTTCTCTTGGGCCTTCGAGTTCCCCGACCTCCAAATCCAAGGTGGGAACTCTCTTGACCTCTCTCAATTTCTATCTTACCAACTCTCCTTATAATCTCGACACAACCTTATCTCCTTATATCAACAACTTTTTAGTCTTCTTTGGACAAACCCACCCCTCCCATTCCCAAATCTCTGCACTTAAACACCCGGAACTAAGAACCAACAGTCCCAGTGCCTCCCAAACTCCC